>JAFEMH010005562.1:0-158540 GCA_022495995.1 Adenophora triphylla var. japonica | reverse complement strand
ATGGATTGGTTGAGTCGGTGTACCATGCTTATGGTAGGCGTCGTAGAAAGCGAGTCTCATTTGCTATGCACTGATATGCCTACTTTTATATTTGATGCGGATAGATCTATGTTTGGTTTACATGTTATTTCTGCTTTAAAGGCTAGGAAGATGCTATCTAAGGGGTGTACGGGTTACTTGGCTTATGTGGTAGATTCCAATAAGAAGTCTCCCGAGTTAGCTCATGTTCCGGTTGTCAATGAATTTAGTGATGTGTTTTCTAGTGAGTACTCTATGCCTCCGGATCGTGAGATAGAGTTTTGTATTGACTTAGTGCCCGGTACCGCACCTATCTCTAAAGCACCCTATAGAATGGCTCCGGCCGAGTTAAAAGAGTTGAAGGTCCAATTGCAAGAATTGTTAGACCGAGGTTTTATTCGTCCTAGTGTGTCTCCGTGGGGAGCACCGGTCTTGTTTGTTAGGAAGAAGGATGGTACCTTACGATTGTGTATTGACTTATCGTTTGTTGAACCAAGCCACCATTAAGAATAAATATCCCCTTCCGCATATAGACGATTTGTTTGACCAACTCCAAGGTTCCGTTATCTACTCAAAGCTTGATTTGAGAAGCGGATACCATCGATTGAAGATTAGACCGGATGATATTGCTAAGACGACGCTTTCCGGACTAGATATGGTCATTCATGAGTTTGTTGTGATGCCTTTCGGGTTGACTAATGCTCCAGCCGTGTTTATGGATATGATGAACCGTGTCTTCAAGCCTTATCTTGATAGCTTTGTGGTAGTGTTCATAGATGATATCCTTGTTTACTCTAAGTCTCGGGAAGAGCATGAGAATCATTTGAGGATTGTCTTGTCCGTTCTTCGGGAGAAGCAATTGTACGCTAAGTTCAGTAAGTGCGAGTTTTGGCTTGAGCAGATTTCTTTCTTGGGGCATGTTGTGTCGAGTTCGGGAATTTCCGTGGATCCTTCAAAGATTGAAGCCGTGGTTAATTGGAAGCAACCTTCGACTGTGACCGAGGTCCGTAGTTTTCTTGGTTTGGCGGGGTATTATCGGAGGTTCATTGAAGGGTTTTCTCGGATTGCAACTCATTGACTAGGTTGACTCGGAATGATGTATCGTTTGTATGGGATTCCAAGTGTGAAGCAAGCTTTGATGAATTGAAGAAGAGGTTGACAACGGCTCCTATTCTTACCCTTCCGGATGGTTGCGAGAATTTTGTTATTTATAGTGATGCCTCGAAGGCGGGTTTGGGATGTGTGTTGATGCAAAATGGGAAAGTGATTGCGTATGCCTCTAGGAAGTTATCACCGGCGGAACAAATTACCCTACTCATGATATGGAGTGCAGCGGCGATTGTATTTGCGTTGCATAAGTGGAAGCATTATCTTTATGGAGCGAAATTTGAGATTTTTATCGACCATAAAAGTTTGAAGTATTTGTTTACCCAAAAGGAGTTGAATAACCGGCAAAGGAGATGGTTAGAGTTTTTGAAGGATTTTGATTGTATAATTTCTTATCATCCGGGGAAGGCAAATGTTATAGCGGATGCGATTAGCCGAAAGGCGTATGTGACAGCTTTGAGTTCTCGAGAGTTGAAGAGTGAAGTAATCGTTGCGAATGTTCGAGCCGTTCCGACTTTGTATGGAGATTTGAAGGAAGCTCAACAAGGTGATCCGGAGTTGAAGAAAATTTTTGATCAAGTGCAAGATGGGAAAGCCGGGGATTTTGCTTTGAATAGAGATGGGATATTAACCTTTCAAGGGATAATTTGCGTTCCTTCATCGCCGGAAATCAAGAAGCGTGTTCTAGAGGATGGCCATAAGTCCAAGTTTGCGATTCATCCGGGTAGTACCAAAATGTATCAAGACTTGAAGCGTGGATATTGGTGGAATGGAATGAAAAGAGAAATAGCGGATTATGTTTCTAAGTGTTTGACTTGTCAACAAATCAAGGCCGAGCATCAGAGACCGGCGGGACTACTTCAACCATTGGATATTCCGGAATGGAAATGGGAAGGGATCTCGATGGATTTTGTTTCGGGTTTACCTCTTACCGCGAAGAAGATGGATGCTATTTGGGTTATTGTGGATAGATTGACGAAGTCGGCTCATTTTCTTCCGGTGTCAACTAAGTTTTCGTTAGAGAAGTTAGCTCAGTTGTATTTGAAAGAGATCGTTCGACTTCATGGGGTTCCGGTTAGTATTGTTTCCGACAGAGATCCGAGGTTTACTTCTAGATTTTGGAGAGCATTGCATGAAGCCTTGGGTTCTAAGTTGTGTTTTAGTACGGCGTTTCATCCTCAAACCGATGGTCAGTCCGAGAGAACTATTCAGATACTTGAGGATATGTTACGGGCTTGTGTGATGGATTTCCAATTATCTTGGGAGGATCATCTACCGTTAGTTGAGTTTGCCTACAACAACAGTTATCAGTCTAGTATTGAGATGGCCCCGTATGAGGCATTGTATGGTAGAAAGTGTAGATCTCCGATGTGTTGGGATGAGGTAGGTGAAGCGAGACTTTGGGGCCCGGATTTGGTTAGGGATTCTACGGAGAAGATCAAGGTGATTCGGGATAGATTGAAGACGGCTCAGAGTAGACAGAAAAGCTACGCCGACAATAGAAGACGGGATTTATCTTTTCGGGTTGGTGACTTTGTGTTCTTGAAGGTCTCTCCGAGGACGGGGATTAAAAGGTTTGGTAATAAGGGTAAGTTGGCTCCGAGGTTTGTAGGTCCGTTTGAGATTCTAGAGAAGATAGGGGAATTGGCTTACCGGTTGGCATTGCCTCCGTCCTTTTCTTTGCTTCATGATGTGTTTCACGTTTCTATGCTAAGGAAGTATTTGTGATGATGTTGCCATTCGCGGGAAAAATTCGATTTTTGCGTTTCTTTGAAAAACCAAATAAAACCGGAAAAACGGAGTCGCCACGCCATTTTAATTTTGAAGGGCCAAAACTTTGAAAAAAGCCCGAGATCAGAGATTTAGGTTCGGAGGTCATGTTACGCGTCGGGAAGGACGTTAGTGTGCACCCGACGCGCCTCGTAAAAACGAGTCTTCCAAGCTGAAAATCATTTGTGTGTGTGTGTGTGTGTGTGTTTTGGCCAAAATAAGTTGAAACTCAGAAAAGTAAAAATTGGGATATCTTTTTAAGACTTTAAACTGATCCCATGATTTTTTGGAAGATTTTTGGATTGAGATTTGGTACTCAAAAGACCTTTTGAAGTTGAGAGCCATTTCTGCCAGAATGAAAAAGGCAGTGGACCTTTGATTTTGAAAGGGATTCAAGGGTCTTAAAACTTCATAATCTGGATAAACTCAGAGAATGAAAGTTGTTATATACACCTTAAATAAAATTTGTGCGAAGGAATTTTCCATTTTGGAGAAGATTTGAGGGGTCAAAACCTTCTGGAAACCTCAGATATGAGATCTGGATTCCCAGAAGCTGATGAACTAGCCTCTGAAAGAAAATTTGAAAAGAGGAGTTTTACTCACCCAAAAAAATAAGGTAAAAATATGTCTGAAATCTTCTGGATGTTGGCTACAAAAGTGTTTTGTAGTCAACACCAAATTCCAAGTTCATCTGTGTCCAAAAATTAAGACCATGGACTGAGGTCTGAGAAAATTGCTACTGGACAGCAACTTCTCAAGAAAGAAAATATGATTTTAAGGGGGGTTTTGCATCCATGCTTGTCCCCATTTCCCTAGGTTTTGGTTAGTGATCACTAGACATTTTAGTGGTGAATCAACTATACCAAACCATCCTTGGGGTACATTAGGACTAAGCATTTCATTTGCTTGGGAAGGGGAATTTTATCCTTTGGAAATCAAGATTTAGTGCTTGAAAATGGTTTTTTTAGGGTTTTGAAAGTGCATTTTCTTTGCAAGTAAACAAGAAAAGCTTTGAAAATAATGTTGATCTTTGTAGAAGATCATCCATGGAGATGGTCTTTCCATGGTGATCTTCTTAGATCTAAAGCAAGAAGATGAAGGAACTACATTTTGTAGTTTGAAGATGCATGCATGGTTGAGATTTAGGGTTAGGAAGAGGAGGGTTTACCAATCTTCCTTGTGTTCTTGAGTGTTTTTATTGAGTGTATGAGTGTTTAGGGATTTAATATGAGAGTGAGTGGATGAGTATGAGTTGGGAAAGATTGGAGAGAAAAAGGTGACAATTCTTGAAGAATTCTCACTGTTTTCTCTCTATATTTCGCCAGAGGTTCGGTGCAAAATGTGTTCTTCCTCCTTATTTTTGTGACTGGAGGGCTCAATTTATAGCCCTCTGAAAATAGCAAACTCATCCGCGCGGATAGGATCCAGGGCGTGCACTTTGTTCATTAAATGCGGCTCCCAGCTTTGGACAAGAAGAATAATCTTTTTCAAAATTCAAATTAGGCAAACAGTTTATGTGTTCCACCATTGCTATATTTGGTTTTCTTCTTTTGTTTTTCTTTTTTAAGATTCTTTTTAAGGTTTAACCTTAAATAACAATGCCCATTTTACCCTCACTTTGTTAGGAAAGTTAGGATTGTTAGGAATTGTTAGAAATGTTATAACTTTCGAAAATTCTAACAAGCTCAAATTGGAGCACTTACAGTAGCCCCTCGGCGACGGCGCTTTCGAAGGAAGCGGGGTCGTCGATAAGAGTAAGGCTCCATATTTGGCGGGATGATCGAGTGATCGGGTGGCTGAACCTAGCGATAGGCTACCTACGTATCCCGAATGGGAATCAAGCCAGTCGTAGTTCGGGTCTTTGACCCTGGAGATGATGGCGTTTTAGGTGCCTCGAACCTGATGAGCGAGTTCTACAGTCGTTCGCTGGAAAGAAACTCTGCTGGGGATAAGAGATGACCATTTTCGGTCTGATGGCTATCCGCTCTGCTGGGGATAGGAATGACCATTTTCGGTCTCTGCTGGGGATGATTGCGATTTATCGCTTTCTAGTGATAGCGTCTTAGGTGCCTCGAACCTTGAAGATGGCGTTTTAGGTGCCTCGAACCTTGGAGATGGCGTTTTAGGTGCCTCGAACCTTGATGATGATGGCCTTTTAGGTGCCTCGGACCTTGATGATGGCGTTTTAGGTGCCTCGAACCTTGGAGATGGCGTTTTAGGTGCCTCGGCCTTGGAGATGGCGTTTTAGGTGCCTCGAACCTTGGAGATGGCTTTTTAGGTGCCTCGGACCTTAATTTGGAATGGCCTTTCGGTGGACTTTGTCTGCTGCCGAAGGAGAGGGTGACCGTTTTGGTCGAGGAAATTTGGACCTAATGATAGGCTACCTACGTATCCTAGTGGGAATCAAGCCCTTTCGTAGTTCGAGTACTACTCGAGATCTCGCCGGCTTTTGGGATTCCGTTAACTTTCTTTGGGGATTTCGTTAGCCTTTGCTAGAGGAAAATCAGGACGTACTCGTGCAGGGAATTAGTCTTACGTTTGACTGCCGTTGGATGAATTTTGATGAAAGATACGGGATCTCGTTATCTTTCTCGGGGCACTCGGTCTTACGTTTGGCTACGAGGGGTAATTTTGATGAAAGATACGGGATCTCGTTATCTTTCTCGGGGCACTCGGTCTTACGTTTGACTGCCGGGGGTAATTTTGATGAAAGATACGGGATCCGTTATCTTTCTCGGGGCACTCGGTCTTACGTTTGGCTATAGGGGTAATTTTGATGAAAGATACGGGATCCGTTATCTTTCTTACGTTTGACTGCCGGGGAAGATTTACGGGATCCGTTATCTTTCTCGGGGCACTCGGTCTTACGTTTTACTGCCGGGGGAGATTTTGATGAAAGATACGGGATCTCGTTATCTTTCTCGAGTGCACTCGGTCTTACGTTTGGCACGGGGTAATTTTGATGAAAGATACGGGATCTCGTTATCTTTCTCGGGACACTTCGGTCTTACGTTTATGACTTAGGGGTAATTTTGATGAAAGATACGGGATCTCGTTATCTTTCTCGGGGACACTCGGTCTTACGTTTGGCTGCAGGGGTAATTTTTGATGAAAGATACGGAATCCGTTATCTTTCTCGAGGTCACTCGGTCTTACGTTTGACTATAGGGGTAATTTTGATGAAAGATACGGGATCCGTTATCTTTCTCGGGTCACTCGGTCTTACGTTTGCCGTCGGGAAGATTTTGATGAAAGATACGGGATCTCGTTATCTTTCTCAGGGCACTCGGTCTTACGTTTGACTGCCGGGGGTGATTTTCTTGACAAGGGGCTGACTTTGGTTAACTTTGGTTAACTCTGTCAAGTTGGGGACTGAATTGCAGAGTCCTGGAATTTTAAGGGGCAAAAGGGTCATTTTGACCCTTACAATCCTGTCCGCGCGGAGAGGAATGGAAAGTCAGGGGTATTAATTAGGGCCAACGCCCTTCCTTCTTCCCCATTCAAGGTTTTTTTCAAAAATTCCGAGAGAGAGAGAGAGAAATCGTAAATCCGCCATTGTTGGCCTTAGAAGCTTCAAAAATTCTCCGATTTCTTCGATTTTTTGAGCAATGGAACACGGGGAAGGCGCTTTTCAAGGCCAAGGACGTGGCCCGGTAGCGGAGAGGCGATTGGAGCTCGTCCGGATGAGGAGGCATTACAATCTTTCGCAATCGGTTGAGGAGGAGCATTACCCCGATGCTTGGCAACATTGGGCTTCGGATCCGCATCTCCGAACGGTATACTTTGAAACCCTTTGATCCCTTTGTTGATTTCTTGTTTGAAATTTTTTTTTTGAAAATTCGAATGATTGATATTCTTGGCTTTGAATTTTGATGCTTTGCATGTTGTAATGAGTAACCCAAAATGTGCACTTTGCTTGGGAAAAAGAATTGGCATTTTTGCCACATTTTTTTTTTTCAATTCGAAAATTACATGTGAAAATTCGAAGAATTGTGATTTTTTTTTTTTGAAATTGAATATTGCATGTTGATGATGATGATGGTTTTTTTTTTTTGAAATTGAATTTTGATATGATGATGCAATGCATGCATTTCGTTTGGAAAGAATGGGCATTTTGCCAATATGAGATGTACGTATGTTTAGGATTTTTTTTTTTGAAAAGTGGGACGGATTTTTCCTCCCGTTGCATGTAAGATGGATGATATGCATGTATGCATTTTTTTTTGAAAATGGGACGGAGTTTTATTTCCGTCGACTTCTTGTAGGATATGCATGTATGCATTTTTTTTTTATTGAAAATTGTTGAATGGGATTTGCTGAAAACTGTCTTTTTTTTATGCGAGAAAAATGGGGCTATGCTCATTGTATGCTGTTATGCTGTCGAAATTTTTTTTTTTTTAATGCATGTGTATGCTTTTTTTTTGTGCAAATGCAAAATTTTTTTTTTTTGACCTTTTCTCTCTCTTCTTCTTTTTTTTTTTTTACAGGGCGGACACCGTTTTGTGACGGAGCAGCTGAACAAAATGAAGACTCGAGGATCGGTGGAGTCCGTGATTTACTTGTGGGACCGGCTTCCGAATGCGGGCCGAGGAGCTTTGCGAGTCAGAGAGCAGTTCGTTGTCGAGACGGGGCTCTGGGAGTTCGTTGAGTGCTTGGGGGGACTGGTCGAAGTTCCCTAAGAGCAAGGGCTTGGTGTTTGCTCGGCGCGGCATTGGTGGGCGCGACCCACACCTTCCACTTCTTACGGGGCGAGGCTACGGTTACTCCCTCCGACTACTGGCTGCGATCACGGGCACAGTCCTTTAATGGACCAGCAACATTGAGTGGCGGGATGGCTACAACGATGCCGATCTCGTGTGCTCTTACGGGATTTTCCCTATTCCCAAAAAGGGGATGGGGATGGAGTATGCCGTGGTCTACGGCAAGATCGTGGAGACCATAGCGAGTTATGAGGTGGGGAGGAGAGGATAGGCGCCGATCAGTTGCCAGGGCCTTCTTGTGGTTTGCTTTCTCGAGCACGCTCTTTGGACATCTTGAGGACGGCGATCTTTGCCTTGTTGAGGTCCTTGGAGGGGACATGGAGACGGCCGGAGATGTCTCCTGGGGAGAGGCCGGGCCGGCAGAGCTTTATTTTGCTCTCGATAGGTACATTGGGAAGGCTGTGAGCTCTTTGTATTGCTTCGAGTTTGCCACGGAGGTATAAGCTCTCTTTTTGCTTTCCCTCTTTTTTTTTTTTTTTTTTGAGCACGCGCTTTTCTTTTGCAGGCTAATCGGATTGATTGGATTTTTACCTTTCGCAGGTATGGGCGTTGGAGTTTTTCACGTCACGGTGTGGCGGCGGCCGGCGGAGTACGTCGGGCGTATCCGGCCATGCGATCTTGGTCCAAGCATGCCCGGGAGAAGATAAGCTCCGGGGCGTACGACTCTCGGGTATGCGGATTGCCTTCCTTTGACGGAGGCCGAGACGGATGAGGGGATGATATTCTTCCCACAGGATCGCTTTGAGGTAAGCGCGAGTTTGAGGGCGGCGAGATACGGGACGGTGCGGCGGAGGATTTTGAGGGGTCCGACTGCGATGCATATTATGCAGGAGAGAGGGTGACGCGCCCCGGCACGGCGTGAACTCGCCTTTGAGGACACCGGTGGAGCCTCCCGCCGATATGATGCACCCGAGCGATCGGTCCGTGACCTGGGATGATTACCGAAGCGAGCCGGCACTTCTCGGACTTCGTGGCGATTGAGCCGTATGCGACATTCGTCTTGAGGAGGCCGAGGATGCCTCGGGTTCTGGATAGGGAGGGGCTTGGGATCCGCGGTACCCTCGGACGGATTTTTCCTATATCCCGGGATGGGGTCCGATTGAGGGTGCGGATCCCTCGGCCGAGCGACTTCCACGAGCTTTCCGGCCTCGTCGGGTATGAAGAGTATGGTTTCACCTTTTCCCCTTCTTTTCTTTCTTTTGTTTCATCATCTTTAGCATCACTTTTTTTTTTTGACGCTTTTGCTTTTGTGCAGTTTTCGGAGGTGGTCGTCGAGAAGCTGACGAAGCAAGTGATCGGGGCCAAGAGATTCATCAGGAGGATGGTCGCTTGCGGGGCTCCTCAGGCTAGAGCGAGGCGACCACGGCCGGCGCCTGTCAGACGGGAGGCTTCCCCTATTCGCTCGGAGACTTCTTCAGAGACTCCTTTGTCTCCTCTCCTTGATCATCGCGCAGTGCTGCCTTCGGATCACGTCATTCTCGGGGATCCACACGGGCAGGGACACGTATGGCAGCATGGCGGGTCGTCTTCGTACGTGTAGGAGTCCGACGCCTTCACCTTCGGATACGACTTTTTCGCAGATCTCGGGTTGCCCTATCAGAGCGTGCCGGTTGGTCCTGACGAGCCTCTCTCCGAGGACGATTCTGAGCCCGAGATTTTCAGGGCTCCTGAGGAGGCGGGCCCGAGTCGCAAGAGGGGCCGGGGGGAGACATCGGGTGCTGGAGACTCCGATTGATTTTTTTTTTTTTTTTGAGATTTGGATTTGCACAGATTATGCACATTTTTTTTTGGATGTAATAATTTAGGATTTTATTTATGTTTGTTTGTTTTTTTTTTTTATGCACACTCTCTTTTTTTTTTGGAATGTAATAATTTAGGATTTTATTTTATGAATGCAATGCAGTATGAATGCAGTGTTGCATGAGCCTTGATTTTTTTTTTTTTTTGCAAGGGTGTTTGGTATATGGACTGGTTTGGGGAGGTTTTTTGCACAGGTTTCGAGCAACCGGGACGGAATATTCCTCTTTTGGTGTAGCAGCTTGGACATTGCAGATTTTTTGGGAGCGATCCCATCCGCGCGGATGGGAATGCATCTCGACATTGTTCTTTAATTTTGGTTCGGACTGGTCTTGCTTTATTTCAAATTCAAATATCCTCTTCAACCTCCAGTCAAACGACCATTTTCGGGGAGAAAGAGAGAAAAACCATGGAAATGGCCAAAAATTCTTCAAAATTGTCCAAAGAAAGGCAAATGTTGTTCTTTGAAAAGTTCAAGGAGTGGTGTAGGGAGATCATGCATGAGAGAAGATCATTCTTTGAAGAAAGGTACAAGATACGATGCTTGTGGTCTCTCAAAGAATTGGTTCCGGATTATGACCTCTTAAGAGCTTCTTCTTCGTTTTGGGATACTAGAAGGCATGTCTTTTGCCTTTCCTTCAACGAGATTGTTTCGACTGTGGAAGAATTTCGGGCCTTGCTTGGAGGTCCGGAGGTGGAAGAGATAGCGGTTCCTTTGCCCGGAGGGGCTTCTTTTGTTGACAGATTGTGCGTCCTCCTTCATCTTTCCCCGGAGGAAGCGCAAGGTATGATCCGCGGTCCCGATCATCTCGATATTTCCGGTCTTCCCGACATTTAGGGGCCTAGGTTTGGTGGATGATGCCTATTGGGATGCCTTTGCACTTTGTATGTTTGGCACCCTGTTCATGGTCTATTCCTTTGGGATGCGCCATCGGTCTTTCTTGGATGTTGTCGTTCACCGTCGCACAGGCGAGAGATGTCGTTCCTTTGATTCGGGGGAGACTTTTCATGCTCTCGACAGTTAGCTACCGGACGGTACATGCACGGGGCAGCCCGTTTCTCTTGACCTGTGGCCGATGGAGCGTTTGGGGGTTCTTTCGGGAAACCTCGATATGATCGGAGCCTTGGACTTTTGCCAGAGAGGTGTCGAGGTAGATTTTGATGATCGGGGCTCGTGGGAGCGTTGGATGGCGGGTCGCCGGGCGAAGATATCGAGATGGTTGGTGCCTCATTGGCGGGTGGAGACTCGCAGAGTGCTTCAGACGGGTCCCATGTGGTTATGCTTCCGGGCTTTCTCGGTCCAGCTTCTACATTCGGCTCTGGTCCTTAGGCGGTTTGGCTTGGAGCGTGTTCCTTTGAAGGGCTTTGATGATGTAGCCACTAGGGTGGTGGCTCTGTTTCCATGGATGATCCCTCGGTGTTTCCATTTCTTTCCCGAGCATGGAGGTATGATGCCTTTCCTCCTCGGGTCATTCTCGGCGTCCGAGACCGGTGTTCACGACCACTTGGTACACTGGATTGGTATGAGAGGCATCCGGGAGAGACTCAGGTGGCTATTTTCAGACGGCGTGAGGCTATTGTGGGTGCGGAGGTCCCGACTTGTTTCGAGAGGAGGAGGGCCGAGGCGAGGGCCAACCCTCATGACGGGAGCGGAGACGGCGTGGCGGATTATGAGGCTTACGTCAAGAGACGGGAGAGGAGGGCTCCTATGTTACCGGCTAGGTTACGGGAGATGAGGGATGACGCTAGGGCTACTAAGGCCACGACGGAGGCTGGTTTGATAGACCCTGTTCCTATACGAGCTTGGTAGGAGGAACACCGACATTTTTCCCGTCCGTAAAAGAAAGACTCGGAGGGGAAGAAAAGGGAGAGGCCAAGACGAGTGGCTTGGAGTGACTACGAGGTTTCCGAGTATCCCTTTCTTGTCATGGCGAGACACATTAGTTTGATTACGTATCTTAGTTTTCTTTTAGCAAGGTTGCCGATTGTAGGAATGAATCGGGCTTAGACTCATCAAAAGTTTTTAACTTGTAATGAATATTTGAATTGCTTTAGAGTTTTTTCGAGACGCTTTCATGGTCTCGATCGGTTGTATTGATGTCAAAGTATGACTTTTATTTGTGTTTTAGACCGAACCGTTTCCATTTGCCTACGTTCCCCTCATTTTGAGGAGCTCGGGTCTTCGTAGTTCAACTTTGGTGAACTCTCTTTTTTGTTTTTTTGTTTTTTTTTTTTTTGTTTTTTTTGGTGCAACCCTGTTTTTACCTAGGCCGCCCTTTTCGGGTTTCTAACCTAGTTGGGTATTACTCTTTTAGCACTCTTTTTTTTTTGTTTTTTTTTTTTTTTTGTTTTTTGTTTTTTTTTTTTTTTTTTTTTTTTTACGCGTAGTATCTCGCGCGGCTTGTCACCATTCCTTGGGTGTACAAAGGGATTCCCGTCGAGGTCCGCAAGTTGCATGGCTCCTCAGGAGAAGATCTTACGGGACGACATATGGCCCGACCCATACAGGCTCCCATTTGCCGAGAGGGTTGATACGGACTCGGGGCTTTTCTTTAGAACGAGATCACCTTCTCGGATCTCCCGATGCTTTACTTTCTTGTCGAAGGCTCCGGCCATTCTTCCTTGGTAGGCCGGATGTGTTCCATGGCCTTCGATCGGCGTTCGTCTAGTAGGGCCAATTCATCATGGCGACTCGGAGCCATTCGACCTCGTTGATCGGCTTTCCGGCGGTATACGGAGCGAGGGTATTTCCGGCTCGATTGGGAGTACGGCTTCCATTCCGTATGTGAGGGCAAAAGGTGTTTCCCCGGTTGCCGTTCGGCGTGTTACGTAGCCCCAGAGTGCCAGGTGTAACTTCTCGGGCCAATCTACGCCTTGGACGGCCATCTTCCTGATGATATTTTCAGAGTCTTGTTTTTGCCTCGACGGCTCCGTTGGTTTTGGGGCCCGTAGGGTGATGACTTGTGACGGGTTATTCGGAATTACAAAGACAACTCCGTCACATTCCCCTTCGAAGTGGGATCCATTATCTGAAATGATTTCGGCCGGCAACCCGTATCGGCACATGATGTTTTCTTTGATGAAGAGGGCTACTTTCCTTGAGTTGAGGATTTTGTAGGACTTTGCAGAGCATCCTTTCCACTTCCTTCGAAGAAATCACCAATCTGCGTCTCTTAGGCTCTTCCGCAGTTCCCAAATTCTCACTCGTCAAAATCTCTTCGGCAGCTTGGGCTCGATTTTCCTCTTCCCGGACAACCTGCTTAGAGATTTTTTTTTTGTTGTTTGATTTTTTTTTGTTTAATGTGTCTGCTTCTTTATCTAATGAATTATTATTTAAAAAAAAAATTTTATTAATTAATTCATCATTAGTTAAAGTGGCAATCAAGGGATACTCAGAAAGGTTCGTCGTTTCATTGAAAACGAAAGGGAGTACAGCGCTTGCTACAGACTCGTAGTCTTCAGGCGTAAGGCCGTCGGACGACCCTAGAGACTCGATCTTAACAAAGAGAGACTGGGGGGACTTGTCCTAGATCGACACAAAGGGACGGGGGACCAATCCAAGCTTGGTGATCATTTCCTCTTTGGTCGCGGACGGGCCTGAGAGAGTTTCCCAATTCTTTAAGCGGCATCGCTATTGGTGGCCTCATGACTCGGGAAGCTGTCTTTGTTTTGTTTTCCTTTTTCAATTGCTTGCTATCATCCCTTGGACCGAGCCGAGATCAATCGGAGTCTGGCACTGGACTTCTTCTTCGAACAATTGTTGCATGACCGAGACCATCCCAATCATCCGAGGGAAATTCCGTGGCCTTAGCTTTTGGCACCTGTAATTCGAATTCGGGTTTCGGATCTTCCTGGGCGTAGGGAATAGTGGTTGTGAGCTTCTCGAAAGGCTGTTCCACCGGAGTCGCACGCCTCGAAGGTATACTCACTTTTCATGGCAGTGGTAGCCCTGTGTATCTTGGGTAGGTCCAGAACATTCTACTGACCGGGTTAGCCTCGTTCCTTCCGAACTTGTTGAGGCTATCCCCGTAGCCTTTAGCCATCCCGCCGTAGGAGTGGGCTCGTGATGTTTCCCTGGCTGTGTGGGACCCTTTACAAAGTAGTCACCAAATTAGGACCGAAGGGGAGAGATTTGGGATTGTCGGCAGGGACCTTTCCCCGTGGCGCCTTCAAATCTTTTTCCTTTGCGTGTCCACCGGGGAGGCCTCATATCCCAAAGCCGTGGCGAGTATTCTCGTCCTTTCACCTCGATGAGTTTGAAAGTTCCTTGTTGGCGCTTCCCAGGACCGAGGCCAGGTAGATAGCTCATTTTTCTCATCATTTTCAAGACCGGTGGGATTTTATCCCGAGTGACCGTCGGATCTATGTTGCACACTTGGGCCTCTGGGAGGCTCGACCGTGAAGCCCGTTAGCATGTGACCTTCCTCGTCATGTTTGATTTCCATAATAGGTATTCCGCCCGTATCTTGTGCCCTCTAAAGTGACTAAATCCCCGTAAATGGTCGTCGGATCCCCATTCGAGGCGAATTTCACACCGGTGGAGGCTTGAGGCGACCCACTTTGACTTGGTGCGCCCAAGGTCTTCCCAGACAGGCATTGAAAGTAATCGGGATGTCGATAACCCGGAATTCCACAGGTATCAATTTCGTCCAAACCAGAGGTCTAAAGTAGCAACTCCGAGGACTGCTCGGGATGTTGAGTCGTAAGCTTGACTGTGAGAGAAGAAGGCTTCAAGTACGTAGTCTTGATATCAAGCAAGCTCATGATCTTTGCTTGGAAGAATGTTCATTCCGGACCCATTATCAACCAGGACCCGAGGAGGCGTCGTTCATCCAAATTCGAACCGTGATGAAGAGAGGCTCATTATGATCGGCCCCAAATTGAGGGAGGTCGAGATCCGTGAAAGTGATTATGTTCCCGTAGTGGATGTTTCCAATCACCGTACCACATCATCGGGAGTAGCATCAATAGGCACGAGAGTGCGAGCCGGGCTTTCTTCCGGCTTCCACTTATGGGGATAAGACGAAGTGAGTAGGAGACCGTAGGAAATGTTGGGCCTCGTGTTTGCTTCCAACCGGTGAGCACGGGATCCTCTTTTTCGAGTGCAGAGAGTTTCACTGCCTTAGCATAGGGGCGGCGATCTTCTTTTGGTGCTTGATGCGTGGCCTTCTTATACGCCTTGGGATTTCCTTGGAAGATCCGCCTGCATCGGGTCAACAGTTAACTTCCTCATCGCCGTCTCTTATTTGGATTTCTTCAATGCCGCTAGGGTCAATGGGGGAGCCCTTTTGGCTATTGGCCATTGGTTACGACGGAGTCTAGTGACATGAGGCGGGCCGAGGCTGTACCGGCTCCTTCCGGGCGGCCCTTATAACTGCTTCCCAAGTCACAGGCTTTTGGGTTTGGGGTTGTGTTGTTGCCCCTTGGATGGCCCACAGAGCTAGGGTGTCCTCCGACTCACTCTCATGGCCGGCCTTGCTCATTGTTATCATGCAACAAGAGTTGCTATTGTCGGGACTCGGCGGCTTTTCGATTTCATCCCCGGTATAGTGCGGCCTCCATTCTGTTCCTTTCTCGTAATATTCAGTAGTTGGAGATGATTATAGCACTTTGTGTCGAGGCGCATCCGGTATCATGCCGCTCTAGGACTTCTCTGAAAGCTGACATACATTCGGGAAAGGTGACCTCTTCTTGGGTAACCCTGATAAGGATCGTTGCCTTGCTTTCGGGCGGATTTGATCTGACCAGGGTTATTCTCTCATTTGGGAGAATGGGAGTCAGTCTCCCTCTTTCTAGCAAATCTTCAACTATCCGCTTGGATCGGATGTCTGAGAATCCTTTCCCCAAAGCATGGTAGGCAGTGTTGAATTCTATGACCTCCACATACTCGGCCCAGAAATTTCATGGCTTTCATGTCCTCGGTCTCATATTCGTCTTCCGAAGTTTCCTCGCCGTCGCTTGCTGACAACCAACCATTGTGCCTAGCTCCCATGGGCTCATTTCCGCATGATTGTTCCAGTTGCTTCCGGATCGGGGCCTCGGTTGACTCTTCACTCTCGTCATCATCATCATCGCCATCATCGGAATCCTCTTCCCATACTACGGGATTTCGGGCCGAGAGGAACGCCGATCAAGCCCGTTGGGAATATGGGTGCGTGCAACCGCAAAAGTCGTCATATGTTCCCATTCCTAAGCGGCAATTGTGACTCGGCCTTCTCCTCCCAGAAATTGCGGGGGAAGAGTGAGAGGGGGTGGCACGTATTTGACACCAGGTAGGATATAGAAAGAATCCTCCTCTTCCGATTCTTCACTGTTCTCGGGATCATATTCGGGCTCTCCCAAAGCTAATTTGCAGAAGTGTACTAGCTCCAGACGCTTTTCGGCCTCTTTGCTGATAAGCCCCAGTACAGGCGCCCGCCGGAAGCTTTCTTGTTTGATTCTTCTTGATTGTTCTAACCATCTTGTGTAAATGGTCCTCTCATATTTTGAACGGAACAGCCCCAGTTCTTCGGTATCGGCCTGCCCTTCATCCGAGAAATAGCGGGTCTCGTATTCTTGCAAGGAGTCTCTGACATGAGACCAAGATGGGTTGATTCGTTCAATATCCTCAAGGCCGAGGGAATCCGACCAGGGATCCTCGACGAGGTTGGCCACGGGTATTTGGGGACCTTCATCGGCATCTTCTGGACGTGTGAAGATTCTCCGCATTCAATCATATTCACACGATTATGGTTCCTTGGCGAGGATTTTGATCGTGTTAGGCCCTCGGGGCCTTCCAACTTTCCTTGCTCTATTAGCCCCCGAATTGCCTTTTGAGTAAAGCATTGTCGGTCCGATGTCCGTGAGCTTGATGAAAGGCACAATACTTTGTAGTATCCACGGGAGCATTCGGATTTACGGGTTGGAAATTCTCCAAAGGCCGCGGCAAGCCTTCTTTCACCGAGTCCCTAAAGATGTCGTTCAGGGGCATTCCAAAGTTTTCGAGATTTATGACCCGCGGTGCAGGCTCGGACGGTTTCGGGAGCAAAAGGAGTCGTGTTATTACATTCCCGTCCCGCATAGTTAATCATTTCTTTGCCTTTAGCGAGGGGAGCGGTGTTTTGCAGGGAGGAGCCCGATATCTCAGCGAGTGTGCAAAGAAACCGGATTGTCTTGATTTGTAGGCCTTTTCAAACTTAGGCTTGCAGAGTTAACCATGGCCCGCAAGTCTCGAGTATGGGAAGTGGCCGAGGAGGCTCTCGAGATGTGGTTTCAAGCATGGCGGAAGATGTCAGTTGTTCCTCTTCGGAAGGAGGGATGGCCATTTCACCGAGTTTCGAGATTCCACCGCTTGTAGAAGTCCCCAACATTCTCATCGGGGCCGCACCTGTTGTTTGTAGATCAACCCTATTTGTTTCCCATTCCAAGTTGGCCTTATATTTTTCTCGTGAAGGCATTGGTAATCTGGTCCCATGTGGCCACGGCTTCGGGTTTCAAACGGAAGAACCATTTTAAGGCCTTGGACTTCAAGGATAGGCGAAATAGTCGGCCAGCTGGCGATTGGTACATCCTTTGGCTTTCATCGCCAAGGTATATGTGTCCAAATGGGTTTTCGGACATGCGGTCCCATCAAAGAGATCCAGATTTGGCATCACGAATTTGTGGGGGCGGAGGAACAATGGAGTCGGGTGCCGTAGGCGGAAGGCGTACTTCTTGGCGGTCGGTTCGGCGATACGCGCTTTCATTTCCTTGTGTTGTTCCATGAACCGGGCGGATGAGGGTCTTGTGGCGGAACCATGGCATTCAAGCTAGTGGGCCGAGCTAGAAAGGAGCTACCACCGGAGCGGGCGGGTGGAGGGAACGGCCGGTCCGGGGACGTAGGTGAAAACTCGTCTGGGTGAGTTACCACAGGGAGCATGAGTAGGAGCTCGAGCAAAGGGTAGAACCTTGCGGCTTCTTTGTTGATTTTCAACTGGCAAAGTAGGTGGGGGCAGCCCCGATGTGGCCGGATAACTTGGATTTCAGTGGGGCCCGTAAGTAGGCTTGAGTGCGGCTGCTTGTCCGGATTGTTGAATTGCGTGGGCTACTTGTGGTGAAGGTGTGTAACCGGGGTACTGCGGTCTCGGTGATTCGGATGACACGGGATGAAGGCTTGATAACCCATAGAAGTCGAGTGAGGAATGGATTTGTGTGAGGCTTGGTGAACTAGTGCGTTACGAGGAGGGGCTCTGGCGTGGTCCGTAACCAAGTTGTGGCGGCGTTCGAACTGCGGGACATTCTTTGTGAAGGTCCCGGATTGAATTCGGATTCAGGCGAGGCGAGGATCCCGATTAAATTTGTGGCATTCCGAGATAGCCCAACCATGAGAAGACATTCCGTGCGATTTTGCCCCCACCGATTTGTGCCTTGGCCTGTGCATGGATCCTAGGTGATCCGTGGTCAGAGCCGAGGCTTGACCCGAAAATCGAGGAGCATGGGTTACGGTAGTGGCACCGTAGGAGGTGGGTGGCGGCATCTGGTGTAGTCGGGCGGCCGAGAGTGGGGTTGGCATCCTCGTCTTCTTCCACGGTGAAGGTGCCATCCGGATTGAGGCCGGCGGCCGACCGTGACTCTTAATAGCTTCCATAAGGCCGTTTAGTGTGTTTCTGTCGTAACCTCATACGTTACGCTAGCCGATTCCACTTTGTTGCTCTGTCGAGGGGTCCGGGAGGCGGAGTGACGTTATCCCCATCATTACCGGGCGATGCGGACATTACGAAACCCGGAGTCGGAACAAACGGCGAAGCCGACGACGCGCTTGACTCTTCCCTAACTGATCAAACGGTGACCCGGTGCCCGAAACCAAGCTTTGTGCGGAGGCTGCGGGGGAAAGGACATGAAGGTTCGGATGTGCAGGAATGGAAGGAGGGTAGGTGTTTGGGCTTTTGGCTCATGCAACATGCGATTATTTGTTCACGTTTACTTAAAACATGTTTTATTAACCTAATCGGTTGGAAAAGATTGCTCTTCTTTTCGCAAACTACTCGATTCTGGATCGGTGGGCCCCGTCACTACGTCTATAAGCCCCTCGTATTCCACACGTATTTCGACCTCCCGGGGTGGGCGGCCCGGGCGAGGGTCCTATAGGGCAAGCGGGTCCCACCGACCGTGAAAAACGATCCTAAAAGTCGGCGGGTAATCGAGTCTTAACGAGCATTCGATGTAAATTACGGACAAGGCGACGTCGAAAGTCAAGATCATGTCCAGGGGCTCGACAAAAAGTCGGCATGATTTGGGTGATAAGCGTCCACGATTGATCTTGACTTGTCGTCGATTAAGCCGTAATTAGGCATGGAATAGTCATTAATCCTTGATGACTCGGTGTCAATCTTGGGAGTCGGTGTATAATTTGTGCCGTCGGGAGCCGAAGTCAAGGCGCCGGTCAATATCTTGGTCAAAGTCTGCGGCGGAAAACCGGCGGAACTTCGGCCGATTAGGGACCCGAAAGATATTGAGTCGGTATGCCGACAAAGGCTTGAAAGGAAAGGTCTATACACGGACGGGGCATGACACGGACCCGGACTAAAAACCAACCGGGTCTCGGACAAAGTGTGTCACGGACAAGTGCATGGTCGACACTAGGCTCCATGGGATGTTTGGGTAGTCCTGTGCTCATCCGAGAGGCGTAATAAGACCAAACGGACCGCGACAAGGATTTCCCCGGGTTAAGGACGTAGAGTGCAGTGTACGGTCACGTGCGCGTAGTGTCTGTGATCTATATTCTTTTACGAGTAAAATAGAAATTTTTTTTTATGTGTCTTAAAAATATGATGCATGATTTTTTTTGGAAATTTTCTTTTTTTTTTTGAAAATCCTTTTTTTTTTTGAATTTTTTTTTGAAAATTTTAATGAGCACATAAGCACGAAAATTCCGACAGTTAGGGACATTATTCCGACAGTCAAAATTTTGACTTTCTCCGAGGCGGCCAAAACAACATGAAAACTGTGCAAAAATCAACACACACACAAAAATGATTTTCAAAGCCGGGACGGAAGCTTGACCCTCAAAAGCTTTTTTTTTTTAAAACGGTGATACCGGTACGTGGGATTGTTAGACCACAATTTATCCCCGACTCGTGTTAGGAGGCGATAACGGGAAATTTAGTGGTTTCCACCAATATACCGAATACCATTTTTTTATTAAAAAGCTTAGTCCCCAGCGGAGTCGCCACTGTGATGATGTTGCCATTCGCGGGAAAAATTCGATTTTTGCGTTTCTTTGAAAAACCAAATAAAATCGGAAAAACGGAGTCGCCACGCCATTTTAATTTTGAAGGGCCAAAACTTTGAAAAAAGCCCGAGATCAGAGATTTAGGTTCGGAGGTCATGTTACGCGTCGGGAAGGACGTTAGTGTGCACCCGACGCGCCTCGTAAAAACGAGTCTTCCAAGCTGAAAATCATTTGTGTGTGTGTGTGTGTGTGTGTGTTTTTGGCCAAAATAAGTTGAAACTCAGAAAAGTAAAAATTGGGATATCTTTTTAAGACTTTAAACTGATCCCATGATTTTTTGGAAGATTTTTGGATTGAGATTTGGTACTCAAAAGACCTTTTGAAGTTGAGAGCCATTTCTGCCAGAATGAAAAAGGCAGTGGACCTTTGATTTTGAAAGGGATTCAAGGGTCTTAAAACTTCATAATATGGATAAACTCAGAGAATGAAAGTTGTTCTAGACACCTTAAATAAAATTTGTGCGAAGGAATTTTCCATTTTGGAGAAGATTTGAGGGGTAAAAACCTTCTGGAAACCTCAGATATGAGATCTGGATTCCCAGAAGCTGATGAACTAGCCTCTGAAAGAAAATTTGAAAAGAGGAGTTTTACTCACCCAAAAAATAAGGTAAAAATATGTCTGGAAAGCTCTGGATGTTGGCTACAAAAAGTATTTTGTAGTCAACACCAAATTCCAAGTTCATCTGTGTCCAAAAATTAAGACCATGGACTGAGGTCTGAGAAAATTGCTACTGGACAGCAACTTCTCAAGAAAGAAAATATGATTTTAAGGGGGGTTTTGCATCCATGCTTGTCCCCATTTCCCTAGGTTTTGGTTAGTGATCACTAGACATTTTAGTGGTGAATCAACTATACCAAACCATCCTTGGGGTACATTAGGACTAAGCATTTCATTTGCTTGGGAAGGGGAATTTTATCCTTTGAAATCAAGATTTAGTGCTTGAAAATGGTTTTTTTTAGGGTTTTGAAAGTGCATTTTTGCAAGTAAACAAGAAAAGCTTTGAAAATAATGTTGATCTTTGTAGAAGATCATCCATGGAGATGGTCTTCCATGGTGATCTTCTTAGATCTAAAGCAAGAAGATGAAGGAACTACATTTTGTAGTTTGAAGATGCATGCATGGTTGAGATTTAGGGTTAGGAAGAGGAGGGTTTACCAATCTTCCTTGTGTTCTTGAGTGTTTTTCTTGAGTGTATGAGTGTTTAGGGCTTTAATATGAGAGTGAGTGGATGAGTATGAGTTGGGAAAGATTGGAGAGAAAAAGGTGACAATTCTTGAAGAATTCTCACTGTTTTCTCTCTATATTTCGCCAGAGGTTCGGTGCAAAATGTGTTCTTCCTCCTTATTTTTGTGACTGGAGGGCTCAATTTATAGCCCTCTGAAAATAGCAAACTCATCCGCGCGGATGGATCCAGTAGGCGTGCACTGTTCATTAAATGCAGCTCCAGCTTTGGACAAGAAGAATAATCTTTTTCAAAATTCAAATTAGGCAGCCAGTTTATGTTTCCAGCATTGCTATATTTGGTTTTCTTCTTTTGTTTTTCTTTTTAAGATTCTTTTTAAGGTTTAACCTTAAATAACAATGCCCATTTTACCCTCACTTTGTTAGGAAAGTTAGGATTGTTAGGAATTGTTAGAAATGTTATAACTTTCGAAAATTCTAACAAGCTCAAATTGGAGCACTTACAGTATTGTCATGACCCCTCCCATGTTTTGAGCTCTCCTCCCGATGATGTCCAAGCGGACATGCCTTATGTTGAAGAGCCATTAAGAGTCTTAGAATTCCAAGTTAAGGAGTTGAGAACTAAGAGTATCCCGATAGTGAAAGTCCTTTGGAAGAATCATACCGTCGAGGAAGCAACGTGGGAGCTAGAGTCGGAGATGAGGGCGAAATACCCGTGGTTGTTTGAAAATTCAAGTAAGTTTTCTTTTAAAATTCGGGTCGAATTTTCTTTAAGGGGGAGTGAGTGTGACGACCCCAACCCTAGGCACTCACTTTAAATATTTAATTATATGCTTTTAATATTTATGTTCACTTTATGTGTTCAATTATGTCTTTAAATTCTTAAATTAAGATAAATTGGGTGAGAAGTAAATTTAGAATCTTTTATGAAACTATTAGACATTAAATAAAGAAACTTGGAGAAATAATAAAAATGGGAATATGCTAAATAATATGGGGAGGTTAATTGAGTAGGATGAATTAATGGGATAAGGTTTATTTTAATTTAGTTTGAGTAGGGTGAAAGCCTTGGGTTATTTGATGGGGGGCCAAAATCCTTCCCTCTTCCCTCCTCTTGCCAAGTGTCCTTCCCCCATCACCTCTCTTACTCCCTTCCCCCCCCCCTTCTCCTTCATTCACTACACTTTTCATCCTAGAGGAAGTATAGAGAACCTCCATTGAAGCTCCCTTCTCCCAAGCTTTGAGTCCAAGGCATTTCTTCACCAAAAATCAAATCTAAGAGCACCTTTGGAGTTGGATCACCTAGAGGAATCCATCTAGCTAGAAAGATCAACCTTCCATTGCAAACCCTAAGGTGAGTTATTATGACCCTTTTTCCTTCTTTGAATGTTCATGAATGATTATGTTCTTATGGATGTTCTATTTGCTTTGTTGCTTGGGAAACTTTCTTAGATTAAGGAAATGTTATGGTTCATGGAATTTATAATGATCTAGGTTTAAGATATGATTCCATGGAGTTAAATGAGTAGAATGAAGTTACCAAAGTTGGAAATGTCCTTTTAGTTCACAAATTGGAAGTCATTTGGTTGGACATTGGGTTTCTTGGGATTTTTGTGTTGATTTCTGCTGTTTTTCAGTTTCTGGGCTAAGGCACGAGTCGTGCCCTGGGGGACGAGTCGTGCCCTGGGCCAAACTTTGGTCACGAGTCGTGCCTTGGATAAAGGGAAGTCGTGACCTGTGAGGGGACGCCAGAATCAGAGAGGGGTCAAAAGGGGCACGAGTCGTGCCCTGGGGGACGAGTCGTGCCCTGGCCTGGTTTCAAGGTATCAACTTTAGAGCTGTTCAAACCTAATCAAACTCGAACCAAAATGAAATCTCTTTAACCTAGATTAAAGTAGAATACTTTGGCTTCACAATGACATTCTAAGTGATCAAGATGGAATAGTGGAAGTACTTTAATTGTTGCTTGGAAAACGTTAGCTAACCTAGTTTGGTAACTAGACAATTATGATTCCAACTTGGTAGATTCAACTTAGACCCTTAAAGAGGCTAAGTATTATTGTATAATGAACGTGTAGGATGGATTAATGATACTTCCTTGCCTTACGTGAATTCTTATACATTGTTTATAATATGCATAGCGTGTTGTATAACTATTGCACTATGACATTGGTTGGACATGAGTATATTTTACCATGTTGCTATATTGTTATCCCTTTTTGTGGATTTTATTCAAGTATCTATTATGTGCTTGATAATGTGTGAGTCAGATGACATTTGGGGGTATAACAAAATACGATCAATTATGGAAGTGTGACCTAATGTGATCGGATTATGTTATATCTGTGACCGTCCCCTCCTGTGGCCACAGGTTGGGATTATAGCATCTGTATTGAGCCAAAAGCCTTACAGAGTTGCTACTATCTTATTTGGTTCCCTGAAAAATGGGTCTTATAAGATGTGAGTATTGCTTAAGCAGCTCACTTAAGATTGGAGTATTATTATACCCAATGTTGTACGACTATTGTTCAGACGGGAAAAAGGTAAACCAAAGGTAATGTAAGGTGTTCTGCTTTTTCCAACGTGTTATGTGTTGCATCTATTTGGCATATTGTTGCATCCATAATAGCTTGCTGAGATTTATTCTCACCCCTCTCCCTTTACTGTTTTAGATCCCAAGACAGGCGGACCGGCCAAGTAAGGACGGAGAGGAGTTTGGAGAAATCTTTTGGGTGTTGTCGGGGTATGTTTAGGGTGACGTATAAAATTGTATTTTGGTAATTCCTTTCTTGGAGTTTGTAATTATAAACTTTAAACTCTACGTCATAACCTTAATCTTTTGTAACTAAACAGTTGACCGTTTTCAAAGTTAGTTATCTCCTCCTCCGATGTGGAGTTGAGTGGAGTTCTTTTGAAATGTTATGTTATTAATGTTTATGTTTAAAAGTCAAAGCAAAGTTTTAAAAGTTTTTGTGTATTTGGGTTAGTTTGAGGACGCTCCAACTCGGGACACGTGTAGGTTCCGGGTCGGGGTCCTCACATCAAGGTCGCGGGGGTACAATGGAATTTTGAGGGCGAAAAGGTGAAAATTATTAGGCCCATTTCACGACTTGCTCTTGAGAACAATAAGAGAGAAGTCAGGGGGATGAATGCTCGAGTCATTGAGGAGGAAAAAGAGGAGGAAGTTGAATATGAAGAAGGGGAGGAGGACGAGGAAGAAGATGATGACTACATGGTGGGTGTTGAATGTGGTAGAGCTGAGTCGGGTAGCCAAGGTGGTGGGGACATGGAGCGTTTGATAGCCCATATGGATACTTGTTTTGCCTCGGTGTGGGCCCACACTGATGCTTAGTTTGCTATTACTATAGGGCGTCAGGAGCAGATGCATGATTACTTGGTGCGTATGGCACCACAACATGATGATGGAGATGGCAGAGGTGGCAACAACCACATGGGAGCAGCTCTAGCCAATGACCGTCATGGGGGCCAGATTGGTTCCAACCGCCTCAAAATTCATAAATATTTTTATATAACTTTTTACAAAAAATGTATGTAGTAAACAAAAGTTTAAAATAGTCTTATTTATCCAAAAAAAAAAATAATTGAAAAAAAAGGTTAATATATAGTGTACAAATTAACAGAAACTGTTAAAAAGTTAACGGATTTTTCAAAAAACTGTTAAAAAGTTAACTTTTTTATTCAAAAACCGTTAAAAATTAAAAGGGTAAGGTTGGATGTCCGTCTCTTTGTAATTTTATTTTAATCAATAAAATTTAAGAGTAACATCTCTTTTTTCTTTTATATACTTTCGTTTTTTTTAAAAAAGTTAAGTTTTATTTCTTTCAAAATTCATAACTTTTTTAATATAACTTTTTGCAAAAATGTATGTAGTAAACAAAAGTTTAAAATAGTCTTATTTATCAAAAAAAAAATTTGAAAAAAAAAGTTAATATACAGTATACTTATTAACAGAAACTGTTAAAAAATTAACAGATTTTTCAAAAAACTGTTAAAAAGTTAACTTTTTTATTCAAAAACCGTTAAAAAATTAAAAGGGTAAGGTTGGTTGTCTGTATCTTTGTAATTTTATTTTAATCAATAAAATTTAAGGGTACCGTTCCTTTTTTCTTTTATATACTTTCGTTTCTTTAAAAAAAATTAAGTTTTATTTCTTTCAAAATTCATAACTTTTTTTATATAACTTTTTGCAAAAAATGTATATATAGTAAACAAAAGTTTAAAATAGTCTTCTTTATCCAAAAAAAAGAAATTGAAAAAAAAGTTAATATACAGTATACAAATTAACAGAAACTGTTAAAAAGTTAACAGATTTTTCAATGGTATTGTTGTGCTGATGTCTCCTAAACCCTAAACCTTATACCCTAAACAATATACCTATTACCCTATACACTAAACCCTAAACCATATACCTATACATTATACCTTATACCCTAAACCCTAAACCCTGTACCCTAAACCTTATACCTTATACCCTATACCCTAAACCTTAAACCCTAAACCCTAAGTGGTGGATTATACCGTGCGACACTCTTGGCCTTGATGGTCACGAGTCGTGATTTTCAGAATGACTCATCCCCGACATTGATGAATTTTCTATCTTCTTGGAGCGTCCGCTCCCTTTGTGGTGGAGCGTCCACTCCCCTGGCAGATTGGGCTTGGATTTTTGGGCTTGATCAAGGCGAGTTGGGCTGCTTTTTTGGCCTTTTGGTTGATTTGGTTGGGGCCACCTTGGGCATTTTTTTGGGTCAATTTGTTGTTGTCTTGGACATTCCTGCCTTGTTTTGGCCTGGGCTAAATTGGGTAGGATCGGTTTAGATTTTAATTATGTTGGTTTTAGAGTCGGGCATTTTAATACCCGCTCATTGATGTAATATTTTTCTTTCATCAATAAAAGCTCCCAGGTGTCGTCCTGGTTCCTCAAAAAAAAAAGTCGTATACCTATACCTTATACCCTATACCCTAAACCTTAAAAAAAAAAAAAAAATCCTAAACCCTAAATCATATACTCCCTCCGTCCCATTAGTAATGGGAAATTTACTGTAGATACGGGAATTAAGGAAAAGTGAATTATAGTGGAGGAAATAGTGAATTATAATGGTGTTGTGAGTATTAAAATAATGTAGGAGAGAGAATGAGTGGAGGGAATAGTAAAGATTCCTTTCCATTTTAGGAAGTTTGTGGTTTGTAATGGGACGACCAAAAAGGAAAGTTTGTGGTTTGTAATGGGACGGAGGGAGTATACCTTATACCATAAACCATAAGCCATAAGCCATAAACCCTACACCTTAAACCCTAACCCTATACCCTAAACCTTATACCCCATACCCTAAACCCTAAGCCCTAGACCCTATACCTTATCCCTTAAACCCTAAACCCTAAACCTTATACCTTATACCCTATACACTAGCTAAACCCTAAATCATATACCTATACATTATACCCTAAACCCTATACCTTAAGTCGTATACCTATATGTAAGTACGCCAATCCAATTCGCAACCTTTTTAGATGCATTTTAATGTAATAAAATTGCATTAAGGGGCGTTTTGGTAAATTCCCGACCGATCCCGAGACTTCCGGAAACGTTTCATGAGTTTCTCGCGAAGGAAGTACCTTTTGGTACATTATTCATGCCAAAGGACCTCTTGGGAATAAAACCTGTTGGACCTTTTGGGTATTTTCCCGGAATGTTCCAGAAATTGGTTTTGGCGCCAAAAGCGGTTGGACCACATTGTGTCACGCGACAACTTGAGGCATGGAAAGTGGACGCGTAAGGTCGTGCGACACACTGAGGTCACCAACTGAAGCCTATAAATAAGACCCTCCCCCTCTCAGAAAGAGGATCCCAACTTGAGCCTACTGTTACTCTGCCGAATTGGCATCGTAACGAAACTCCCAAACACAACCCTCTCTCTCTCCTACCTTCAACCTACCCAATTCCTTCCTATCCAAACCCCTTTCTCAAGCCAAAACACTTGGACCCCTTTGCATCAATCCTTCCAGATCAGAAGTGACGAATTGAAGGGTTCTGTATCTGACTAGATACAGGATTCGTGGAATCATCAAGGGTAACGATTCTCCAACCTCCCTTCTCTCTCTCTCTCTCTTGCTTAATTTCTCATAATTCTAGCATTTACTTCTGTTTGGATTCAGTAATCAGATCCTAGCTATACGGATTCTTGAATCCCAATCGCAATCTCCGTTTAACATGAATAATTCGTGCAATTGAGCTTCTATTGTTGAATATTTGATTGAACTTGGTGTATGAACCCCAAGGGGATGTGGATCTACCCATATCCACACTCCCGGGGTCGATTTGGTGTTGTTTCTGTATTTCGTTCGTAATTTAGTTGATCAATTAGATCTGTATAGCTTTCTGTTGATTCTGTGTTCATCTTGTTAAGTTTCTGCAGATGGATTGTGTATGTCACGCGACACCTTCGTCCCCAAGTGATCCTGTGTCACGCGACATATATGGTCACTGGTACGACGTGTCATGCGACATACATGACCTGTCTGCAGAGACCTCTTTCCTTTGTAATCTGTTTTAGATCATTTGTATTAGGGATGTGGCCTCCCTAAGTAATGGGCTCACAATCTGTAATTCTCGTTTCATAATTAATAAGATGCATTTTACCACACCTGGTTTATTATCAATATTTGCACACACTTTGGATTTATTTGGATGTTTGATTGAAAGACTCGTCTATGGATGAGGCGTGTTGGGTGAATTCTCGGTTCTTCCCAACACGTAAACTGACCCCCGAACTCATGTTTTCTCTCTAAAAAAAAGGTTTTCAATGTTTCCTCTTAAAACGGCGTGGCGACTCCTTCATTTTCACGAAAAACAAAATTTTCGGGCGAGCGCACATTCAGTGGCGACTCTGCTGGGGATTACGCTTGAAAACCTGTTTTTCAAGTGTTAAGTGGGTCAAACTTTCATTTAATTGAATATCCAATACATCCATTTTGTGTGCATTATTTGATAATCATTTTTGGTTCATACATCTTGTTGATTATGAAACTTGTGAGCCCTTTGTGCTTGTGGTCATTTGTTGTGCATTAGTATTTTGTGTTGCTCTTGCTATAGTGGAGCAGGGGCTGATTTGATGATTGCGAGGATTCTTTGGTTCGGTGACCATCCAGGTTGTGCGACACCTTTGTCTCTGGATGTCCTGTGTCACGCGACAAAGGGTGGCCACTGAACAGAACATCAGAAGACTGGTTTGAGGGCAGTCCCTTGGATCAAGCGTGACTCAATTGATTGTTGTTCCCTGTATCTCTTGTTGTGAGGGTGTTTGTTTTCCTTTCTTTTTTTTTCAAAATATAAAAAAAAAAATACATAAATAAATCTCGTTTTTTGTAAATAAAGGAATATAGTCAACCGCACACTACATCACTTAGATTTAGAACCTTCGGGTGCGATTGACGGCATCGCGGACGGCCATGAAATTCGCCTATGCTTGAGCGCCTGAAATCAAACCTATCCCCCTAGTGCGTTATAGGTGGCACCACACTAAACCTTACCCACGGTTGGTTTTGACACGCCATTTTTCAAATACACTAAAATGAATTGCTTCAAAAATTTTAATAGACTTTCGTACCTCCCCCAAACCCTAGCACGTGTGGGCATGTTGCCAACGCAACATGGTTTCACGAAAGGACATGTCGCTCCCGCGGCATGTTCTAACGAGAGATCATGTCGCTTTGTCAACGTGCACCGACGAGAGGTCATGCCGGATTTTTTCCTTGAATATCTTCAGGAATACCCGTTATGCTGCCCAAATTTCTCTAGAAATTGGGGCTGCTCGTCCGTCCCATGAATGCTTCGGTTTTGATTAGGTATCATTGCCTATTATTAATTTTGACTCAACGCATTTGGTGTATTTTTGGATGATGTGTCCGTAGGTTCCCCCGAGGTCTAGATTGTGCAAAATAAAGGATTAGCCTTTCCCAACCGTTCATAGGACTTAAAAGACACCGATTTCTACTTGAAGATTAATAAAGTGTTGCACGAGTCCATTTCCTTCCGTATTCTTCCCTCTCCCGTACCTCCTCAAGATTCTCTACCCTCCGTCTATACACGCTCTCACCTCTTCACCTCTGCAAGGCTACGGCAGGTTGGGTGTGCACTCTCGTTCCCGGCGCTCATTGGTCTATATTCCCGAGGTAGAAGCAGCTTAAGTGCCCGAGCGGTCGTCCATCTGATTCGGAATCCAAAATGCTCGGTGCAGAGAAGATTATGGCCCACAAATCTAGAAGTTCATATCCCATGGGTCAGCAGCAGAGTGCAAATGGTGCGTCCATCGAAAAGTTGCGGGCTACCCTCGAAGCCATTTTTCCCTCGCAAGCGGGAGGCCCGGTCGCTTGCTCAGATTGTTAAAGCTAAGGAGGGCGACTTATGAATGACAGAAAGATTGAGAAGGATCCTCACCGCACCGATGGCAACGATACCCTTCCTCCCATCCGAATGTTGAAGCAGTCGATCAGTCCTCGTAGGGTCTAGAATGTCCACTGTCGGACATGAGTCTGTCGAGTCCAAGTTGGACCAATTTTTGCTTTGCAGTGATAAATTTTTTGTTTCTATTCTTGCTAGACTCGAGACATTACTAGTACACCTGCGTTACAATCAATTGAAATGGTCTTATTCCAAATGATCACTTGTGCTGCTCACTGACTAACGCTTTGAAATGACTAATGTTTAATTTGATCGGAGCGAGAAAATCGACTGATATCCCCATTTTGCGTCCCATATGCTCACACTTCTTTCATAATCTCGTTGCTCGATGAATTTGCACGGATCTTTCTCAGAGTAAGCTTAAGCAAGCAAACGAAGACTCAATCTCGTTCGGATCATCCGGTAGGGGCTGCGGTTGAAACCTTTCACCCATAGGAAAATCATTACCTTACCCTCACTAAATAATACCCCTTCATTTCAAGATCGGCACGCTTTGAAACCCATTCAGCCATCACCAAAAAGAAGAAGGGACTATCCTTGAGACTCCTGTGAGTCAAAATAAGCATCGACCGTCTCCAAGCTCAAGAACTGCGGAAGGCAATGATCCATCCTGGGGACTAGCTGAAATTCTCCTCTCGAATGAAAAGAAAAAAAGAAAAAAAAAGAAAAAGAGAGAGACAAAAATACAAAAAAAAGAGAAGATAAAAAAAAAAGAAAAGAAAGAGAGCATAGTCCCCAGCAATCCTCTCAGAAGCGAAAGTCAAAAGATTCGGTCATTACTCAAAGAGGAGTCTCAGAGTGAATAAAGAGACAACACGGATGTCCCCTCACCATTACCTTGACCAATCCCAAGCCGTCCTCTCGATTTTAGAGGACATTCCCATTACCATTACCCTTACCTTTACCTTTAGCCGAAGCCAAGATTGACCTCTCATTCTTAAAGGCATTGAAGATGAAATCACAGATTTTCCCTCACCTTAGAAATCCCAAACACACTTCCCTGCAAGCCAACCTCTCATCTTTAGAGGTACAGTCAGCAAAAAGCCTAGCCGACCTCTCATCTTAAGAGGTCATGATATCCCGAATTACCCAAAGACCGATCGAAACCCTGAAACCCAGTCGCAGTTCCTATCGGATAGCAGTTTCATTCCAATATCATCGAGATCTTAAAACAAATTGTTGCTTAAAGCGGAGCCAAGTTCATCCCGGCTCAAAAGATTATCAAGCGAAGATTGTGCAAATTCCGTCCGTTCATTCGACGTTGTATGTGAGCATATTTCATTTCTCCTCCACAAACACCAGCCGTGGAAGTCCCATTGGGGCTTTACATCTGTGTCTCCCATCGACACTCCAAGAGGACACGTTCTTTCGATTCTCAAAATTCTCGAAGGTCCTCACATACCCAAACTTCATCGTTCATTCTTTTCATTCGGGATAAGCCCGAACTACGGCGACCTGAGCTCCTCCTATGGAGGGGAACGTAGGCAACCATAAATGGTTCGGTCGAAATCACAAACAGATCTCAGAAAATCCGGTCTCTTCAAGGACCATGCTTATACACCTTCCATCCTTCTGAATTCGACCTCGATATCAGCGGGCTTTCTCCTCAGGATTGATGAAAACATTTGCTCATATCAGCTTTGGCGGTTGACTAACCCGAACATCAATAAAGGGTTTTAAGCAGCTTTGTGATCATCGCGAATAAGACAGGTTTTCAAGTGTCTCGACAAGTCTTCTATTTCTACATCATAGGAAGATAGAGCTAAACACCGTTTCGGTCAGCAGGGGCTTCCATACACTTTCCACACCTTGTGATGCTTATACTCTCTCAAAAGAGTCAAACCCAAAGCGAGAGTGTCATACACAGAACTCGGGATTCATTTCCCACCCTCAAAGGATGTGCCCCTGCACATAAACATTTCCGAGTCTTGTCCAGCGACTGATTGACTACGATTTGAAATGATGGGTCGCTGCCTCGGCCACAAGACGACTCTGTCTGCGATGAAGCTGCATGGAATATCCTCAAGCTGGGGCTTTGGTTAAGATATCCCTCCGGCTCTCCTTACCAGATTTCCCTCCAGGTTTGCTTTGTACTGTCAACTGGGGTTTCGCCAAGCTGGAATTATCCTCTGCACTCTCTTTGCTGCTTGCTGTCTCAAACGCGCGATTAACTTTGTCCTCACTAGCAATGGACCTGCTGCAATCAGTACTCTTGGGAGCGTACCTGACTTGTCTAGCTGCGTCATATCATTTTCCACCTCATGGGAGAGGGTCCACCCCGTTATATAAACACTTTCGATCCCTTAATAGAGCAACTGATACAGATATATCCGCTCATCAAGCCGTGCAAAATCCTCCCTACTTCCTATTCTCCCCAGCTGAGATGGACTTGTGCAACAAAAGATTAATAATGCATAAGCAAGAGTCTAATAAAATGTAAAGTGTCTTGAGTGTTGTTTTTCCCCCCGCAGGATACGATAATCAAGTGATCATGATTTGATCGTGAGGACTGCCCCTCGAATTGCAATCTTGGACAGGGATTCCAAACCCTGCAGGTGGCAGACCCCGCCTTTATTATCTTCATAAGGCCCAGACTCATCAGCACCATCGGAAAAGAACCCCAGTCGCCTCAGCCCCCAAGCAGTGCTTGTCAAAGGAAAAGAGCCCCGGCCTGCCCCCGGACTCCAAGCAATGATTCTCACCAGCCTCAGCAACTTTAAGGCATGTTCCGCACAGCGAGTTATTCACTAAGAGCTCGTTCTCATAGGGCAGATTTTCAGTCAGAGCCCGTTCCTATAGGGCAGATTTTCAGTCAGAGCATGTCCCGTGAATGACCACCCAACAAGTATAAACAAGTGATATAGGTCCCTCCGGCAGCTACACTTATCCCCAGCAAAATCAATAGTAGCATGAGACTTTCTGGCAGCCACAGGTAAGCACAACACATGTATGAACGCATATTTCTTTCAAGCGTCGAATCATCATATCATGTTATTTTCAAAAATCGGTTCGAGACACCATAGATCTCACGTCATTTTAAAATCGGTCCGAGACACCATAGATCTCATGTCGTTTCAAAATTGGTTCGAGACACCATAGTTCTCACAACATTTTCAAAATTGGTTCGAGACACCATAGTTCTCACAACATTTTCAAAGTCGGTTCGAGACACCATAGTTCTCACAACATTTTCAAAGTCAGTTCGAGGCACCATAGTTCTCACAACATTTTCAAAGTCGGTTCGAGACACCATAGATCTCACGTCATTTCAAAGTCGGTTCGAGACACCATAGATCTCACGTCATTTCAAAGTCGGTTCGAGACACCATAGTTCTCACAACATTTTCAAAGTCGGTTCGAGACACCATAGTTCTCACAACATTTTCAAAGTCGGTTCGAGACACCATAGATCTCACGTCATTTCAAAGTCGGTTTGAGATACCATAGTTCTCACAACATTTTCAAAATTGGTTCGAGACACCATAATTCTCATAACATTTTCAAAATTGGTTCGAGACACCATAGATCTCACGTCATTTCAAAGTCGGTTCGAGACACCATAGATCTCACGTCATTTCAAAGTCGGTTCGAGACACCATAGATCTCACGTCATTTCAAAGTCGGTTCGAGACACCATAGATCTCACGTCATTTCAAAGTCGGTTCGAGACACCATAGATCTCACGTCATTTCAAAATCGGTTCGAGACACCATAGATCTCACGTCATTTTAAAATCGGTCCGAGACACCATAGATCTCATGTCATTTTAAAATTGGTTGGAGGCACCATACGTTCTCACTTCTTTGGTTTGAGGCACCATACGTTCTCACTTCTTCGGTTTGAGGCACCATACGTTCTCACTTCTTCGGTTTGAGGCACCATACGTTCTCACTTCTTTGGTTTGAGGCACCATACGTTCTCACTTCTTCGGTTTGTCATTTTCCCCTTCCAGTCATGTTTCCGAACTACGATTTGGCTTGATTCCCTTCTTAAAGGGATACGTAGGAATCCTTTCTCAGAAAGGTCCAGCCATTAGACTCCCCGATTCACCCTTCTAGCCCGTTACCTTATCCCTCTATGCTCATTGGGATTGGGTCTTATTTTATCGACAACCCCACTTTTTCCAAAAGTGACGTTGCCGAGGGGCTCTGTAAGTACGCCAATCCAATTCGCAACCTTTTTAGATGCATTTTAATGTAATAAAATTGCATTAAGGGGCGTTTTGGTAAATTCCCGACCGATCCCGAGACTTTCGGAAACGTTTCATGAGTTTCCCGCGAAGGAAGTACCTTTTGGTACATTATTCATGCCAAAGGACCTCTTGGGAATAAAACCTGTTGGACCTTTTGGGTATTTTCCCTAATGTTCCGAAGCGGTTTTGGCGCCAAAAGCGGTTGGACCACATTGTGTCACGCGACAACTTGAGGCATGGAAAGTGGACGCATAAGGTCGTGCGACACACTGAGGTCACCAACTGAAGCCTATAAATAAGACCCTCCCCCTCTCAGAAAGAGGATCCCAACTTGAGCCTACTGTTACTCTGCCGAATTGGCATCGTAACGAAACTCCCAAACACAACCCTCTCTCTCTCCTACCTTCAACCTACCCAATTCCTTCCTATCCAAACCCCTTTCTCAAGCCATAGCACTTGGACCCCTTTGCATCAATCCTTCCAGATCAGAAGTGACGAATTGAAGGGTTCTGTATCTGACTAGATACAGGATTCGTGGAATCATCAAGGGTAACGATTCTCCAACCTCCCTTATCTCTCTCTCTCTTGCTTAATTTCTCATAATTCTAGCATTTACTTGTTTGGATTCGTAATCGGATCCTAGCTATTCGGATTCTTGAATCCCAATCGCAATCTCTCTGTTTAACTTGAATAATTCGTGCAATTGAGCTTCTATTGTTGAATATTTGATTGAACTTGGTGTATGAACCCCAAGGGGGTGTGGATCTACCCATATCCACACTCCCGGGGTCGATTTGGTGTTGTTTCTGTATTTCGTTCGTAATTTAGTTGATCAATTAGATCTGTATAGCTTTCTGTTGATTCTGTGTTCATCTTGTTAAGTTTCTGCAGATGGCTTATGTATGTCACGCGACACCTTCGTCCCCAAGTGATCCTGTGTCACGCGACATATATGGTCACTGGTGCGACGTGTCATGCGACATACATGACCTGTCTGCAGAGACCTCTTTCCTTTGTAATCTGTTTTAGATCATTTGTATCAGGGATGTGGCCTCCCTAAGTAATGGGCTCACAATCTGTAATTCTCGTTTCATAATTAATAAGATGCATTTTACCACACCTGATTTATTATCAATATTTGCACACACTTTGGATTTATTTGGATGTTTGATTGAAAGACTCGTCTATGGACGAGGCGTCTTGGGTGAACTCTCGGTTCTTCACAACACGTAACCTGACCCCCGAACTCATGTTTTCTCTCTAAAAAAAAGGTTTTCAATGTTTCCTCTTAAAACGGCGTGGCGACTCCTTCATTTTCACGAAAAATAAAATTTTCGGGCGAGCGCACATTCACTATACCTTATCCCTTTATACCCTAAATCCTAAACCCTATACCATAAACTTTATACCTTATACCCTATACACTAAACCCTAAATCATATACCTATACATTATACCTTATACCACCCTAAACCTTATACCTTATACCCTATACCCTAAACCCTAAGTCGTATACCTATACCTTATACCCTAAACCCTAAGTCATATACCTATACCTTATCCCTTATACCCTATACCCTAAATCTTATACCTTATACCCTAAATTATATACATATATATTATACCTTATAACCTAAACCCTATACTCTAACCATTATACCTTATACCATATACCCTAAACCCTAAGTCGTATACCTATACCTTATACCCTATACCCTAAACCCTAAGTCATATACCTATATCTTATCCCTTATATCCTATACCCCAAACCCTATACCCTAAACCTTATACCTTATACCCTATATACTAAACCCTAAATCATATACCTATACATTATACCTTATACCATTTAATGGTATTGCTGTACTAATGTCTGAATTGTTGGGCTTCGTACGTAGGGCCTAGTCCGTCACTTTTATTCCGTTCAACCCCTACACCATAAAACTTATACCTTATACCATATACCATAAACATTTATCATATACCTTATACCCTAAACCATTTATCATATATCTTATACCCTAAAAAATAAAAATAAGTAAAGGATAGTCCGTCCATCTTTTCTTTTATATAATTTTGTTTGTTTAGTTTTTTCTATCTTTTTTTTCTATACCTTTTTGAAAAAAATGTATGTAGTAAACAAAAGTCTAAAATATTATTTCCTATTTCAATAAAAAATTTATAAAAAATAAAAAATAAATAAAGGATCTGTCTCTAAATTATAGACAGATTTTGAACACGTCTCTAATTTAGAGACAAATACTAAATCTGTCTCTAAATTTTAGAGACAAATTTTATATCCGTCACTAAATTAGAGACGTATTAAAATATGTCTCTTATTGAGAGATAGATTCAACATCTATCTTCAAAGTTTAGAGACGGATTCTGAATCTGTCTCTAATTTAGATACGGATTTTGAAGTTGTCTCTAAATTAGAGACGGATACAAAATCTGTCTCTAAACTTTGGAGACAGATGTTGAATCTGTCTCTAAATCAGAGACGGATTTTGAATCTGTCTCTAAATCAGAGACGGATTTTGTATCTGTCTCTAATTTAGAGACGAGTACAAAATGTCACGACCCCAACCATAGACACTGTTTAGGCACACGTGGAGCACATAGGAATGGGGGGTGCACCTCATTTTATATGATGCATTATATGTTACTTGGGTGCATTTCATGGTTTTGATATATGTTGTGATTAATTATTTACTTAATTACATGGCTTGTGTGTTTATGATGGTAAGAGTTCCTTTTATTATATAATGATATATTGAAATATGTGGGGAATTAAATTGAGAAGGATATCCTAAATTGACTTGGGAAGGAAAGGAATTATAAAGTGGTAGGGGCTTTAAAGTAATTAGAAGTATAGGGGTTTAGTTGTAGAAGTTGAGACTTGGAGGGCTTTAGTGCAAAATATTGATGTTTATCCTTTTAAATTGAAGCCTCTCCATAATCCACACTCTTCTTCATCTCCTTCATCAGTCTAGAAGTCCCAAAACCCTAACTCTCTTCCTAAATTTCTAGAAAATCAATCCTTGATCCGTTTTCAAGTTGAATTACGGATTATTGGTCACGGCGGCGAGAGGAATACATCTACCCGGTCAAAGCTCCTAGTTTTTTTTTTCATATTTTCCAAGTAAGTTATTATGGTTCTTTTCCAATAATTGTTCATGGCTTTGTTAATGATGTATTGCTGAGTTATGAAGGTGTTAGGTGAAGTTCCACACTTAGATTTTATGTTAAAGTAGACACAACTTCAGCTGGGGTGAGCTGGGAAACCACACTAGGTTGGTTGTTGTACATATGTTATATATGTGTTATAGGGTAGGAAGGGAGTATATAGGAGTCCAAAACCAGGTATAAAGACAGCAAAAAGGGGTACTTGCAGTGGCTGGAACTGAGGTTGTGGTTGCTGTGGTTTCTGATGTTGTTTCTGCAGCAAGGCGTGGCTTCAGGGGAGGGGCACGACTCGTGCACATGAGCACGAGTCGTGACCAAGAGAGGGAGTCGTGATCACCACTCGTGATCTTGGATTCAGTCGTGCAGAGGAGTTGCACGACTCGTGCTGCCATGCACGACTCGTGCTGAAATTTGCCTTGAGTGAGCAACTTTGTACGCTTTTAAACCTAGGTTAGTGAATATAAATTTAATAACTCTTTAACTATATTTGTAGTACAAGTTTAGTACAACATTTTAGAACTTGGAATTGGCCAAAAAGATATTGGCAAGAGCTTTAAATATTGATCCAAAGTTGCTTAGAAGGCAGTTTCAGCACTTCTCTTATTTCAATCTGCAGCCTTGGTCCATGTTTGAGGCATTGGGAACCTAGGCTAAACAACTCGGATTGGAACACTTTTTAATCCTGTATCTAGTACAACATTAGTACTTCACAACCATATTTTACTTGGCCAAATCGGATAATTGGAAGGGCTTTAAATGTTGCTTGGAAAATGGTTGGAAGCCATTGTTAATGGGGAACCAAAGTTTATAGAAACTTGGTATTCGTTTATGGAACTTAAAAGGAAGTTGTGTAATGTGATAATATGAACGCGTAGAGCTATTTATATGTTATTGTATCCCTTCATGGTTGCCTATGGAGGGTTGTATGTTGTTATGGTTTGTGAAATACTCGTGGCACGATACCATTGAATGGATTATGAGCATATATGCATACTTGGATTATTATTGACTCATTAGTGTTATATATATATATGATGCACTAATTGAAAGATTGAACATGAGTAGTTGTGTCATGTTATATGCTGTTTTCCCAAAGTGTGAAATTTATTTCAAGTAACTGTGACGTGCTTGAATGTGAATGTGAATATGAATGTGATCAATATCAGCTGATATTTCGGGGGTATAATGGAATACGACCACTTATGAGAAGTTGTAACATAAGGTGCTCGGAGTCCGTTTCCACCCCACTGCGGCCACAGTTTGGGGCTCAGTTACTATGTATATGCCTAAGCAGTTCATAGGATACTGATACCTTACATGGTTCCCTGAAAAATGGGTCTTGTAAGGTGTGAATAGGCTTAAGCCGTTCACAAGAAAAATGGGTTTCATTCCGAGAAAGTACGGCTTATGATTTAGACAGGGAAAAGGTAAGATCAGGTAACGTAATGTGTTACTGTGTGCTAAATATGATGTTGAATAACCTGTTTATGTGTTGCATCTTATTTAGCATCTTGCTGCATACATAATAGCTTACTGAGATTCTTTCTCACCCCGTCTCCCTTTAATTTTTTTAGATTCCGCTGAGATAGGAGGTCAGGACCGGTGAGGCTGGGGCACAGTTGGCTCGTCTTTTGGTTGTCAGGGTACGTTTTGCTAGGAGGGTTAGGTTGGTTGATGTTATTCTTTTGGGAAAAGTTGTAAATAACTTTTATAAATGTTTTCAAACTATGGTTTGTAATTAATGTGGTGTGGTTGTGAAATGTGATAGCATGAGCATTTCTTTTGATGTGGAATGAATGAAGGTAGATTAATATCTTGAACAGGTTTTCTTAACTCCTTCGTTTTGAAGGGTCATGTCAAAATTTTTAAAAACTCATTTGGCTTGAGATAGGTTATTCAAAAAGGTTTCTTTTAAAGTCGGGTCGGGTTGGGGGAAACCCTGCAACTGGGGCACGAGTTTATAGGTCCCGGGGTAGGGGAGGCCCCACACAAAATCTGTCTCTAAACTTTGGAGACAGATGTTTAATCTGTCTCTAATTTAGAGACATATTAAAATATGTCTCTGATTTAGAGACAGATTCAACATCTGTCTCTAAAGTTTAGAGACAGATTTTGTATCCGTCTCTAATTTAGAGACAAATCCGTCTCTAAATTAGAGACGGATTTTGAATCTGTTTCTAATTTTTGGATCTGTCTCTAATCTGTCTTCAAATTAGCTACAGACTCTGTCCGTCTCTAATTTTCCGTCTCTATTTTCGATTTTCCTTGTAGTGGTTTATCGAAAAATGATATAAATCCATTTTCAGTTAAACTAAGAAAAATATTTTTCATAAAACATTTTCATGTTCTTGATAAAACTAAGAAAATTATTTTTCTATGTAAACACAATTTAGGGTACAATGGGTGAAAAGCATAGGGTGGGAGGTGGGAGTGTGGTAGGGTAGGTTGAAGGTACAATAGTGGTGGGGTGGGGGTCAAGGGTTAGGGGGTAGGGGTAGAAGGTGAGGTGGATGAGTTAGGGTTAAGGGGTGGGTAAAAGTAGGGTAGGGTGAGGGTGAGGGTGGATGAGTTAAGGGTAAGGGGTGGGTGAGGTAACGTAAGGTAGGGCGTGGTGAGGGTGGGAGTAAGGTGGTCGGTATGATGGGGTAGGGGATGGGGAGATGTGGGAGTGGTGGGGTAGGGTGGGGGAATGGAGATATGGGGTGGGAGGTTGGCGGTAGGGGGTGAGGTGAGGTAAGTAAGGTTGGGCGGGGAGAGTTTTTAAGAAATACTTTAAAGCATTTCTTTTTACGTGAGGAATGGTGGTGGTGCCTTTGGAGGGCGAGTTGATAAAACATAATTTTAATATGAGTATTTTTTTACTCGGGGTAGGTTGGGTGGGTGTGGGGTGGGAAGAGTTGTTAATAAATAATTTTAAGCAAAAAAAATAAGGGATGAGGTGGGTGGGGTCGGGAGGTAGGTGGGGTGGGTTTGGAGGTTGGGTGGGGAGAGTTGTTGATAAATAATTTAAATCGTTTTTATTTTACGTGGGGGAGGGGAGGGGGTGAATGGGTTGGTGGGAGTGGTCGGCGAGTTGTTAAAAAATAATTTTAACATGAGTAAAAAGAAATCACAAAGGGTAGGTGGGTGGTGGTGGGATGGTGGGGCTGATGGTGGGAGAATTGTAAAAATATAATTTTAATATAAGTAAAAAATATATATTTGATGGATGGGGGTAGGGTGGGCAGTGGTGGTGTGTGTGGATGGGTGGGGTTGGAGGTGGGGATGGGGTGGTGGGAGTGGGAGTGTGGATAGTGTGGGTTAGGTGTTTCGATAGTGGTTAGGGGCAAGTGTGGGGGTTGAAAAAGGTGTATGAGTGAGAATGTTAAAAAGCAATTTTTGAAAAATGAAATACGAAGAAAAAATTTGCAAATCATTTTATTTAAAAATCAGTGTAAAACTCGTGCGCTAACGCACGACATAATACTTTGACAAAAAAAAAAAAAACAAACCAAAGAGAGTGCCTATAACTATGAAGATTAATTCAAAAAAAAAAAAAAAAATCTCATTATTACCATAATAGTATTAGAGATTTTGACAAATTTCTTTGTCCACAACATTAAGTCATCTATTACTTTAAAGATTTTTTTGGATTATAATTCTTGTTAGACCCCCTGATCTGGCACCTGAAGCAATGCTACAATAAATGATTATATTTCCATAATGAAATGTGAGGAGTATATTATTGTGTTTTATTGTTTTAAGTTTTAACTACTCAATCTTTGGTCAATGGAAACCAATATATGCAAACTTGGATTTAAGTCTAAAGAAATGTGTAACCAACAAATTTAGCCTCATTTAAAAAAGGGGAAAGTAACATTGGAAGCCATACTTCTAGGGCAGTCTAGGCAGGCAAGGTTCTAAAAAGCGATAGGCAGATACTAGGTGGTGAAGTCGGGCCTAGCGTCTATGGGTCTAAGCGGGACCGAGAAATTAGACAAATTTATAAATATATTCCATATAAAATGAACTTTCAGTTTCAATGTTACCAATAAGAATAACATAAGTCAACAACAATACAACATTTTCATACAACATTTTCATGTGCCGAAAAGTATAGAACCATTACTCACACGTTTTAAACAAGGTAATCAAATACCCAATTTCTTTGAGACGGAAAAGTTAGGGCTTACAATTTAATGAATTTATAGACGATGATAGAGATGATGAAGTCGACTCGTGGAGACGAGTAAAGAGAACGATGAAGATGATGGACAGATGGAGAGAGAACGGCGGAGAGGAGAGAGTAGAGACACAATGTCGTCAAGAAACCGAGAGATAGAGCACTAACGGAGATGTCAGATAGGATTAAAAAAAAAAGGGAAAAATACCAAAAAATCCCTATGAAAAACATTCATATCCAAAATATCCTAAGAATACTTATTCAATCTAAAATGTCATAAAATTCAATTTTCAAAGTGAAAAAGTTCAAAAATTAACTATTTAACGAATGTCGTTATATTTGAAACTTTTATAAAAATGAAAATTTGTTTTCTAAAAATAGTGAGGTGTCACATCTACTTCCAACTCTTAGAATGCAAAGCTGTATTATATTCAGAAATAATAAAAACATAATAATTAAAAAAATATAATTATAAAAAATAATAACAATAAGATATATTCTTAATCCCATATTCAATAATAATTAGAAAAGAAATTACATTGTCTTATTAAGTTTAATTGTTATAACTTATAATTATATAAAAAAAATATGATTATAGTTATCATGAATTATTTTCCATATATCATCACTATCAACATTATTTTAAATTATTACTTTAATTTTTTACAATTATCTTAATAATAATAGTAATATAATTATTTGTAAATTATTATTACTATTATTGTTCAAGATGAATAAATTTTATATTTGTAAAACTCATAATTGAAAAGAAAATCAAATTTTCATCATTTTAATTTCTTAAATTAATGAAATCAGTTAAATCGTTAAATTTTAGACATTTTGATATTGAAAATTTAGTTTCAGGATTTATTTGATAGAATAATTATTTGTAGGATTTTTTGGATATGAAATTTTTTTAAAGGGACCTTTCGATATTTTTCCCTAAAAATATCTAAAATTAACTTGACTTTATTAAAAAAAAAGACCCGTTTTCGCCCAAACCCGTCTTGCTCTCCCAGTTCGCCTAGCCTGCCCAGTCCGCCAAGCGCCTGTTAGGAAATTTAACAGAAAATGTGACGGCTTCTTAAAAGATAACGGAAAAACTAACCGACAGAATAACAAAATGAAAATTAAGTCGAGGCTTGTGTTTGACACAATCTCCGTAAGAAGTATTGCGCCGCACTGGTGCTGACGGTATTCTGACAATCTCCTCGTAAGATGCAACGACTTTACAATCGTTAGTAGAAGCACTTCAAACTAACGACTTCGGCGAACAAACTAATTGTTTGGAACTTCTGGACTTGAAAGGAATATTTATGCTTCAATATGCTTTCTCTCTTAATTGCTATTGAATGCTAACTCACTGAATGATGGAATGAATGATTGACAAACTGCAGGGGACTATTTATAGATAATGAAGAGTTGGGGTGCTTTTTGGGAATAGGCACTATTGGTAACTGGTGGATTCTGGGCCGTCGAGATCGGATTCGATGAAGGGCTCGGATCTGGCTGGATCTGCCACACCTCTTTGAGCTGGTTCCATGAACCATTCCAACCCCTTGACTGGTTCATCGAATCGGCTTGCACCCTTTAGCACGGACCCGGATCCACGGTCCGACCCAGAACTGAACCGCCCGGCCCAATCCGTACTGCGGGCCTAGGCCCAACCGCACCACATTTGCGGCTGATCGGCCCGATCCAGAGGCCAAGTGAACCGAACTCTGCACACTTTTGAGCCACGAACCTTGATTGATTTGCTAAAAATCAAAGGCTCCAATAGCTCCTAGCGACGATGCGAAGTGCAAAGTGCGCCCTAAACCGCCCATTCCGCCCTTCGCGCGCTTCGCGCGGTGTGGTCCAAATTGAGCTAGTATAAAGCGCACTGGTGGGCTGCACCTTGCATGGTTGGTCCAATGGTCCACCTAGGTTGGCCCAAGGAGGAACAACTTGATGCCTCCTCCTTGTTTGCATCCACTTATAAACTTGCTTTACTTTCTATCTCTAAGCAATGTGGGATAACTTCTTTATATCCCATAAACTCTTCATTTTCCCATTTCAAGTTACAATCTTTAGCCATTAATTTCTCATTCACCGGAAATGGTTTTGAGTAAATAAATGCATTTTTCTTAATCTACAACAAATGTAGATTATAATTTTGTAACTTATTTCATTAATCAATAAATGAAACCTATTTGAAAATTGGGTCAAAACTTGAGTCAAACCTTGTTTCTAAAACCCATTTCCAACAATCCCCCACATGAATGACAATTAATGCATGTATGCGGTTCGTCCAAAAGTTCGGCGAACTACTATTGCATCGGGATAGGTAGCTTATGGCCTTGAACCTTCCCTAGTAAAATACCATCGGATATACTAGCCGAGTTGGTAGCGAGACGCTTTGAACCGTGGGCTTGTATAGTGTATACCAAGACAACGGTACTCACACAATAATAGCTCTAACAATTTTTGTTCTCACGTTGTGTCCATTTCGGCCACTGGACCGTATCTCATTCATAATTGTACATTTAGAAGCGGCCTTATTACTTCTCACTTATATAGGTGATTCACACTATAAAGAGTATCTGCTTATACTCCACCCGTAGGTATAGGAATCATTAAAAGTTTTCTCAACTTATCCTCACGCTGTTGCGGGTGCATACACTTGGATGTTCTAGGAATGAGTATGAAACGAGGTTCCAAGTGTTTCTGCGAACTCATAACTTAGTTTTCTCATTGAACCAAGGGCACGGGATCTCCATTTCTCAAGGTTGAGTGTCAGCTATGAATTCTTTTGTTGTGGGTTTTAAACCCGTTCCGCTTAACAGTTTATACGGTTGATCTCTATTTATACCTTTCGTAAACGGATCCGCTATGTTATCATTTGACTTTACATAGTCAATTGTGATAACACCATTTTTTGATCAAGCTGTCTAATGGTATTATGTCTACGACGAATATGTCTAGACTTACCATTATACATACTATTCTGTGCCCTTCCTATTGCTTCGATTGACTATCACAATGTATCATAACGGTAAGCGCGAGGCTTACTCCAACAAGGAATATCCTCCAAGAAGTTCTTAAGCCATTCGCTTCTTCTCGGCTTTATCTAAAGCTATAAACTCGAGATTCCATCTTGGATCTAGCTATACACGTTTGTTTGGAGGATTTCCATGACACCGCTCCTCCCGATTGTGAATACATATCCACTTGTGGACTTAGAGTCTTTTGTGTCGATATCCAATTAGCATCACGAGTATCCTTCTAATCTTCTTTGGATATCTCTTGTAAAGTACCCCATGATTCATAGTATACTTTAAATATCTCAATACTCTTAATAGAGCCTTCCAGTGATTCGCACTGGGATTACTAGTGAACCTACTTAGTTTGCTCACTGAATATGCGATGTCTGGACGTGTACGATTCGTTAAGTACATCGACTTCCAATTATTCTTGCATATTCCAATTGAAAGCTGGTTCCCCTCTTGTTCCTTGCTAAGTGTAGAGTCAAATCCATCGGTGTCTTAGCAGGAGGGTCATTAATGACATCGAATTTTCGAAGTACATTTTCTAGATAATGGGACTGAGATAGAACTATCCCTTCTGATGTTCTAGAAATTTTTATTCCTAATATGACATCAGCCAATCCCATGTCCTTCATGTCAAAGTGCTTCTTTAACAAGCCTTTGGTATTCATGATCAATTCATGAGTACTTCCCATTATCAACATGTCATCCACGTAGAGACAGGACTATTACAAATGATTCGAGATGTTCCTTTGATATAGACACACTTGTCACATTCATTTATCTTGAATCCATTTGATAACATGGTTCGATCAAACTTCTCATGCCATTGTTTAGGTGCTTGTTTGAGTCCGTACAACTGACTTTACAAGTTTACACACCTTTTTCTCTTTACTGGAACAACAAACCCTTCGGGTTGTTCCATGTAAATCTCTTCAATCTAACACTCCATTCAAGAAATTTGTTTTCACATCCATCGATGTATCTCAAGATTATGCATAGGCTGCAATTGCTATGAGAACACGTATGGATGTGATTCTTGTGACGAGGAGAATATGTATCGAAGAAGTCATATCCCTCCTTTTGTCTAAACCACTTTGGCTACAGGTAGGGCTTTGTACTTATCGATAGATCCATCTGCCTTATACTTCCTTTTAAGGATCCACTTGCAACCTAAAGGTTTGCATACTGGAGGAAGATCAACCAACTCCCAAGTATTATTATGCATTATGAATTCTATTTCCTTTGTTAATAGCTTCTTTCAGTAACGGACTATCCGGACCGGATAAAGCTTCTTTAACGATAGTGGTTCATTTTCTAACATATATGATAGAAAATCAGGACCAAAAGACTTTTCCACTCTTGCCCTTTTACTACGTCTTGGTCCTTCATCTTCTTCTTGAGATGGACCAGTTGTAGTTTCATAAGTTCTCTTATTAGAACTTGCATCTTTCCTATCTTTGGCAGGAAGATATCTTCAAAAATACAGCATTCCTTGATTCTATTGTCATTCCTTCATTCATATCAGGAATGTCTGACTTGTGCACTATAAACCTATAGGCACTACTATTGTTAGCATATCCAATAAAGATGCAGTCAATTGTCTTTGGACCGATTTTGACTTGCTTTGGCTTAGGTACTTCAACCTTAGCCAGACACCCCCACACTTTAAGGTATTTATAACACGGCTTACGATTATACCATAATTCGTAAGGTGTTTCATTAATTCCTTTCTTGGGTATCTTATTAAGAATGTAGTTTGAAGTCAGTATTGCTTCCCCCCACATGTTGTCGGGTAAGCTTTGGGCGATTAAGAATGCATTCATCATTTCCTTTAGAGTGCGATTCTTACGTTCAGCTACTCCATTAGATTGAGGTGTATATGGAGCCGTCGTTTGATGAATAATGCCCGGATTCCCAACATAATCCTTCAAACGGAGCTACATATTCTCCTCCTCTATCGCTTCGAATCTTCTTAATATTTATATTAAGTTGATTCTCAACTTCATTCTTGTAAGTTTGGAAAGCCCCTAAGGCTTCATCCTTACTTTTCAATAGATATACATAACAGTATTTTGTGCAATCGTCTATAAAAGTAATGAAGTACTTTTTCCCACCTCGAGTTTGCACTAACTTTAAATCACAAATATCTGTGTGAATTAATTCCAGAGGTGTTGTGTTTCTTATTACTGTTTCAAATGACCCTTTAGTCATTTTTGCTTCAACGCAAATTTCACACTTATTAGTTGCATCAGATTTAGACATATGAATTAAATCTTGCTTTACTAATTTCTTAATTGTGTTAAAATTTACGTGTCCTAATCTATCATGCCATAAGTCAGGACTATCCAACAAGTAAATATAAGAAACAACACTTTTATTCATCGCTTCAGAGCGGATAACATTCATTACATTCATCTTGAAAAGGCCCTTCTCAAGGTAACCTTTTCCAAGGAAAAGACCATTTTTGGTCAGTACAAATTTATCAGATTCAAACACCAATCTGAAATCGGCCTTACTTAACAAAGCCTCAGAGACTAAGTTCTTGCGGATGTCTGGGATATGCAGCACATCCATCAAAGTCAGCTCCTTGCCTGAAGTCATCTTCAGAACAACTCTTCCAATTCCCACAACATTGGAAGTAGCAGAATTTCCCATATAGAGCTTCCTTCCGGAACAGGGAGTGTAGGAAGAGAAACTCTCCTTATTCGCACATATGTGGCGGGTAGCACCGGTGTCTATCCACCACTCTCTTGGATTATCATCCAACTTAGCCACATCGCTTCAAATACCACAGCTGCAAAGTCAAGCTCCATATCATCAACAATGTTGGCTTGACTCCTGTTGCCTCTCTGGTCTTCCTTCTTCGGGTGCCGGCAATCATTTGCTAAATGTCCGGGCTTGCCACAGTTGTAGCAAGATCCTTTGAACTTCTTCTTGCCACTTGAGCCCCTTCTATCATTTCCAGAATGTTTCCTCTTCTTACTGTTGCTTGTGCTAGCTTCAGCAAGATTGACCTTGGCTTCCATCTTTCCTTTGTTGGCCTTGGCTTCAGCTTTGGCCTCATTCTTCCTGTTGTTCTCTTCAATCTGAAGACGAATAACTAGGTCTTCAAGACTCATCTCCTTGCGCTTATGCTTGAGATAGTTCTTGAAGTCCTTCCATGCTGGCGGCAATTGGGCTGCACCTTGCATGGTTGGTCCAATGGTCCACCTAGGTTGGCCCAAGGAGGAACAACTTGATGCCTCCTCCTTGTTTGCATCCACTTATAAACTTGCTTTACTTTATATCTCTAAGCAATGTGGGATAACTTCTTTATATCCCATAAACTCTTCATTTCCCATTTCAAGTTACAATCTTTAGCCATTAATTTCTCATTCACCCGGAAATGGTTTTGAGTAAATAAATGCATTTTCTTAATCTACAACAAATGTAGATTATAATTTTGTAACTTATTTCATTAATCAATAAATGAAACCTATTTGAAAATTGGGTCAAAACTTGGTCAAACCTTGTTTCTAAAACCCATTTCCAACAGCGCCTAATCTCCCCGCTTTGAAGAAAAGTACGGCACTCAACCACCGCCTAACGCATAGACCCCCTAAACCGCTTTTTAGAACACTTCTTATAGGGTTAAATAAATAAATTATGAAAATGCAACATGATGTTAACCTCTTAGCCTTTAATATTTTTATTGCTCAACGACCATGAAGAGTCCACAACATTTTGGTTCTTGTGCATATGCAACATTGGGTAATGTAAAGAAAAGCATGGTGTCACTAAGTTGGCACCGATGCCAACTGTATCTTAGTAAACTAAGAAAGTTTAGCATAAGTATAAGTTTGACACTAAGGCTAGGTTTGTTTCGATTGCTTAGACGTAAAATATTTTTTGGAAAATGTTTTTCGAAAAATATTTTTCTATAAAATATTTTTCTGTAAAAGAAGATGTTTTTCGGAAAATGTTTTACTCAGAAAGAAGGCGTAAAATATTTTCGACTGTTTGATAAGAAAAATGTTTTACTTAAGAAAATGTTTTACTTTTACTATTACTATTACTATTACTATTACTATTACTATTACTATTATTATTAATAGAATGGGAAAGTAAAATATTGTATCTTGTGAAATATGAGTTGTACATGAGGGAATCATTTTTTGGAAAATATTTTTTTACTTAGGATAAGGTCAGTAAGTCGTTTTACTTAGGAACGGCGTAAAATATTTTTCGAAAAACGTTTTCTCTATTTTTCGGAAAACAACTAAACACTGAAAAACGTGTTTTACGGAAAATATTTTTCGAAAAACAACCAAACAACGGAAAATGTTTTACGGTGTTTGCGTTAAACAACCAAACAACGAAAAATGAATTATTTTACGAAAAATATTTTTCAAAAAATATTTTACGGTGAAACAAACTGTGGCTAATTGAATGAACTTACTACCAGACATTCCATCATTTGATAATAAGCCCTACGATGCAGAAGCGTGTGATTCTAAGCAACGACCATGAAAAGCCTTTGGTTGTTCCTTTGGTTGTTCAACGAAGTGTTATATACTCCCTCCGTTCCACACCAACTGATACCAAAATTTTGGGCACACATATTAAAGAAAAGAAAGAGAAAAAGTGGAAGAAAATATTGTAAGTATGAAAAATTAAATAGGAGAGAGAATGAGTGGGAGGAATAGTTAGGAAAGAGAATGTTGTGAGTGTAAAAATAAAATAGAATAGAGAATGAGTGGGAAAAATAGTAAATATTCCCTTCCATTTTGAACAGTATCAATTAGTGTGAAACGAATCAAAAAGAAAATAAGTATCAATTAATGTTAGACGGAGGGAGTATGTACCATGTACACATGTTATTCTAAACAATCGGAGCAACCTTAACGGAAGAAAAAAGGGGTTAATGGGAGGGTTTTTTTCCAGCATGGACCGCTACCTCGGATGATTTGGCTGGAATTGGAATTGACCTCTACATGGCTATGAAACGGTTTATGTCTGGCAACTTTTTTTTTTTTCAACTCGAATAGTTTGTTTTAATAAAATATAGTACTTCATTATCTCAAAATAAATGTTATTTTTTTTTATCAAAATATAAATGTCAATTTTTTCAAAAAGTGTTCCTAAAAGGTTGCATGGCTGGCCCAAGGGGGGGGGGGGGGGACAGTGAGGGCAATCGTTCGGGGCTCATTCTTAAATAGGTTATAGTGTATATGGTATGTATATATTTTTTTATAATTAAAATAAATATTTATTTGTTTGCTAATTACACATAATTTGGAAAAATAACTGTCTGTAAGTCTGTTAGTATTCTGCATAGGTCTCTTAATTTATTTTCCTTGTATTTTGCACACAAAGCTCCTAAATCTATCATAATTAATCAAGCCATTCAATCTTCATCGGATCTCCTCCTCCCACCGTCTCTTAATTTCTTCCTTGTAATGCTCTTTTCGGTCGGCCCTGCTCCTAGTCCTGGATCGCTCTTTTCGGCCGTGAACGGTGAATCAATTCGGCTTTCTTTCAGCACTTCCCTCTTTTGCCGAAGGGTTAAATTAACTGGTAATGTAAAAAAAGAAAGATTAGGGTTTGCCTTTTTGTTTCTTTACTCTGGATTTTACTTATTTAGGAATTTTTTTTCCTTGTATTTTATGTCTAATTGTTGATTTATCATGTTCTGATGCAGGATCATGAATTAAGTTTGATTGTTCTACTTACTACCCAATTTCATCATCCATCACAAGACTTCATCTTACAAGAATTCAGTGATGGAATTAACTATACATAAACCCTAGAATGATGCGAAATATTTATTCTAGGACAATCATGCTTCAAGTTATCAAACATTATGGAACGATAGATAAACCTGAATCCATAGCAATATCTGGAGAATACTTGATGAAGACTTGATGAACGATTATTGCTTTCCAATTGATCCTTAGGGTTCTTAGAATTCAGATGACAATGGGAATCAAGAGAATAAAACCTAGGTAGGTCAATTGGGGACCATAACCCTATATTTATAATGACCTAGTATGTTAGCCAGCCCATCATAGATTAACAACTAGGCCTCTTAGGTATCTACACATATTAACAGTAGATCCCATACTTATAAAAGATAACTTGGACCCCCTTTAACTTTAGTAGATCACTTTATTATGTCCAAATACTTTAATATTTAATGTGACATATACAATTACTTATAGTGCACATACGTCTATGTGCCCAAAGACTTTATTTATTATACTAGTATATGTAAAGTCCATAAAATATTCCAACAATCTCCCACTTGGACTTACACATGTACATAGTATAATACCTTAGTTTAATTGCCTATCACATTATAAACCTTAACAGCAATGCTTTACCAAATTGTGTCATCTTAAACCAATCCGGTCCATTAGTCAAATCAACATAAGGATCAAAGAGGTTTTCGTCACTATTAGCGCAACTAGACCCATCAGTGGTCACATATATTAACTCAACTTAATGACATGGATCAAGTATGGATGTGTAGCATGAAATAACATGTAATGTGATCTTCACATGTCTATTCTCAACTGGTCCAACCTTATTTTGAGATCAACCAAATATCCAGAGTGCAAACCAAAACTGAAAAACCAAATATACTTATAACAATAAATGTAATAGCAAGATACAAAACTCCCATTCAATCTAAGCATACTCTAGTGATACAACACCCATACAAGCAGTGTGCTCGTGAAAAACCTTCGGTGTTACACCCTTAGTAAGCGGATCCACGACCATGGAGTTAGTCCCAATATACTCAATACAAATCTGTCAACTCTGAATCCGTTTCTTAACAGCAAGATACTTAATGTCTATGTGCTTAGACTTAGACGAGCTCTTGTTGTTATTAGAATACATAACTGCCAACTTATTATCACAAAATAACTTTAATGGCCTATCAACGTCACCTAATATGCGCAGCCCAGTGATAAAATTTCGCAACCAAATTGCGTGATTTGATGCCTCATAACACGCCACAAACTCTGCCTCCATCGTAGAAGTAGCAACAAGCGTCTGCTTAACACTCTTCCAAGAAACTGCTCCTCCACAAAGTAGATAAACGTGCCCGAAGTAGACTTACGACTATCTTGGCATCCCTCAAAGTCGAAATCCGAATACCCAATGATCTCAAGTCTATCCGACTTTCTGTAAGTGAGCATATAATCCTTTGTTCTCTGTAAATAACGCATGACCCTCTTGGCTGCTATCCAATGATCCTTTCCAGGATTGCTAAGGTATCTGCCTAAAACACCAACTATGAATGCTAGGTCTGAGCGAGTGCAAACCTGAGCATACATCAAGCTCTCTATAGCCGAAGCATAAGGGATGCTATTTATTTCCTTAGATTCAATCTCATTCTTGGGGCACTGAGCAAGATTGAATGTGTCACCTTTAGCCACTGGGGTGTCACCCATTTTACAATCCTGCATGCGAAATATCTTAAGTACCTTATCGATGTAACTCTTTTGTGACAATCCAAGAATACCTTAAGAACGATCTCTGTGTATTTGAATTCCTAATACAAAAGATGCATCTCCCAGATCTTTCATCTCAAATTTCTTTGAGAGAAATCTCTTAGTTTCATGTAGTAAGTCCGTATCATTTGTGGCTAGTAGGATGTCATCCACATATAAGACCAGAAAAATATATTTACTCCCACTGAACTTGTGGTAGACACAATCATCAACTGTATTTTTCGTCAAACCAAATGACAAAACAACTTGATGAAATTTGTAATACCACTGACGGGATGCTTGTTTGAGTCCATAGATGGATTTCTTGAGTTTGCATACCATATCCTTTGAATCTTTTGAAACCAAGGTTTCTGGTTGCACCATATAAATTGTTTCTTCAATGTCTCCATTAAGAAACGCAGTCTTAACATCCATCTGATGTAACTCTAGGTCATAATGTGCCACTAATGCCATAATGATTCTAAAAGAGTCTTTCGAAGAAACCGAAGAGAAAGTCTCTTTATAATCTATTCCTTCTTTCTGAGTAAATCCCTTAGCAACAAGACGTGCCTTATGTCTTTCCGCATTGCCCTGTGAATCCCTTTTAGTTTTAAATATCCATTTGCAACCAATAGGTTTCACTCCTTCTGGCAATGGGACAAGATCCCATGCATCATTGTCTTTCATTGATTTAATCTCATCATTCATAGCGACTATCCACTTTTGAGAGTTAGAACTACCAATGGCCTCATGAAAGTTGATTGGATCATCTTCCAATTGACCAATGTCTACCTCTTGTTCATTTAGAAATACCAAGTAATCATCCGAAATGGCACTTCGTCTCTCTCTAGTGGATCTTCTTAAAGGCACTTGTTCTTGAGGTTGTTGAGCTTGTTCCTCATGGACAACTAGAGGGATATTGACAATGTCTTCTTGATCCAAATTTTGTTCTTGAACCACATCAGGATTGAGATCCAAATCATGGTCAAGGACAATTGTAGGAAGATGAATGGTAACCGGAACCGCTTCAAAAACAAAATCATCTCTAACTTGTCCCCCCACAAGCTCAACATCCTCAAAAAATTGAGCATTTCTATAAGTACCCCAATCTGGATCACCCCCTTTCAAACACACGGGAAACACCGCAGACTCATCAACGCAGTCTCGGAGACCTCTGGCACTCAAAACCCTCTCAAACCCCCAACCAAACCAAGGGAGGAGCCTTCCTGGGATAAAAGGGGACAAAAGGACCTTTCGGGAATTTTCAGGAAATTGGGAAAGCAATATTGGTCCGTACGGACCTCTTTGTTGTCATAATTACTGAATCTCCTTAAAGTCCACAATATTCCCTCAAATCCCGGGGAAAATGATTACTCCCCTGCGGAGTTGGTAAAATCTGGGGACCCTCTTTGCATACTAAGATGGTCCGTACGGACCTTATTGCTCGGGGACACCATAATTGCAAATATTCCTCCATCATCATGATTCCCTCAAATCGAGGAAAACCAAAATCTTGGATTACGAGGAGGTCCGTACGGACCTCTTTGCACCTAATCGACACTATAAATAGAGGGCTCCCCCTCCTCATTTTCACACACCTCCCACTTCTCTCTTCCTCCCTAGGCCTTCGGCTTCCCTTCTAAGTCCTTTCGAGGCATTCCCGGCCCCTTTCGGATCCTTCCGAGGCCTTGAGCCCCTCGTGGTGCTCCGAAGCCTCCCAGCGCTCCCCGAGACGCTCCGGCTGCCAGAGGCACTCTCGAGGGTACTGCGAGGCCCCTCGTGGTACTCCGAGGCCTTGCACTGGTCTTTCCACGGTGTCCGGCTCTTTCCGAGTCAAACCGACGATCCCAAACCACGCCGAAACTCTGCCCCGAGTGACTCCTGCCACCACAACGCACGCCGAACCTCTCGCCCGAGTGATCCCGACGATCCCCACGCCACGCCGAACCTCTGCCCGAACGCAGCCTACAACCTCAACTCACGCCGAAACTCGTCATGAGACAACCGGTCCCTCCCGAAGCAATCCCGATCCATGCAGGAACGCTACTCCGACCTCAAACACTATTCCCCGGCGGAGAAGACGAGACATGAACCAACATTGGTAAGGCTTTCTTCCTACACTATTTCAATATATTTCCATACATAGCATACAATGTAGACATCCGATACAGCATGCATTTTTAAGAGCACACACACACACACCCACAACATTTAAAGGATATTAGGGGTATCCAGAAAGACTCGTTTTACGAGGCTACTCGGGTGAGCTCTAATATTCTAATATTCTCTTCTGAGGGAGTCATCGACCTCCGAACTCAAAATCTCATCACACAAAAAACGGCTTTAAAATTATCTTTAAACCGATGCCCTTTTCAATGTTTTGGGCTTAATAAAAACGGTGTGGCGACTCTACAAAACAAAACGGCGAGACACCGCTCCAACTCTTTGCGAAAGATGCCGGATCTTAGGGGCGCGACAACTTGTGCCTCTCGGATCCGGGTAATTTCGGTTGGCGACTCATTTGGGGAATATTTTGTTTTAAAAACTTTTAAACAAAACAAAAGATTTTTAAAACGATGATGAGGGTCAAACTTTCATTTTACCCCTTCCTTTAAGCTTGTTGTGTGTGTGTGCACGTGCTTCGTTTTTATTTTACAAAAAAATAAAAATACAAAAAAAAAATGCATCAATATACATCTGTGCATACTTTTAAAATTCTTCAAAAACTTCTATTTTACTCGAGAAAAAGAATTTTAGAGACCGCACACTACGCGCACTTCTTGCCTCGGTTACACCGCACACTACTACACTTGCCTCGGTTACACCGCACGCTACTCGCCTGCTTTGCCTCGGATACACCGCACACTTCTGACAACCCTTAACCGGAGTGGTCTCGGTTGCGATCCGTTAGGTCTTCCTAGGCCTCTTGGACGCGCACGGGATCATTCCAAACATCCCATCCTAGCCAAGCGTCAACCCACGCACGTTTGAGTCTTGAGTCACACTCTGTCCGGACTCGGTTGGTTTTACCCGGTCAGTGTCATACGGCTGGATACATATACCATGCCGGCCATTTTACGAGTCAAGGCTCGGAACTCAAGATCCCTTGCGCAAGCAAAGTGATGAAAGGTCATGCTAAAATCTTGACTGATCTTGATTTCGAAGCTACACGACGATGTTAGTCCGGATATACATCCATGCTCGCATGACACCATGTCATCACGCCTTTGATACGTCGGCCATGACAATATGACCGGCCAACGCCTAACGTCACGAGATCCCTTGCGCAAGCAAGGCAAGAGAAGGTCATGCCGAACTGCTTGACACGATCTTGGCTTAGAGTGGCCGGCTCGGTTCACTATTCACGTGGCTAACGCATCAAAACGAACATGACGAGGCTCGGTCCTTAGGTTCGATTTTTCTTTTAGGCGGTGGAAACCGCTTGCACTATAGGACCCTCGCTGTTTGTCCACCACAGGGATGTCGAAATACGGGTGCAACGAGGGGCTTATAGCCGCGCGAGATGGTCTCCGGTGACCCGGGATCTAGCATAGTTGTGAAAAAGAAGAGCAATCTTTTCCAACCTACCTAGGATTACGAGAAAACATGTTTTAAGTAAATTAAAACAACAAAAAAATCGAGAAAATAAAAGAAACGGAAACCGCATGCCACGTGAGCTTTCCCTTTTATCCCGTTAGGCCATTCCCGTGTCTAAACCTTGCCGTCACCCCCTCAGGCTAACGAGAGAGTGGTCGAGAGTACCAGGAACCCGTCTCCCGGTGTCAAAGCAGCAAGGTCCTACCTCCTTCCCGGCTACTGTCACCGGGACGGTCCGTCAATTCCCCATGGCCAAGTCGGTGGATAACAACGATGAGAACGGGACCTTACCCCCAAGAAATTTCCCAACATTGGAAGAAGTTTGGCGGGTCCTCATGGCTATTGAGAAACGTCAAGGTGAGCAACAAGCCTGGATCGAAGGTGCCATGCACCACTTCGGAACATTAGCCACCCAACTACACGGGGCTTCCCAAGCCATGGCTTGCTCCTACGGACCTCTAACATCTCTCATTGTCTCCCGAAGTCAACATGTTACCCTCGTACGAGCCATGCGGTTATGACGTAAGGCCACAAGACCTTCCGGAGGAAAGCTTGCCCATCCGGCCTCTGAGGTCCGGTACCACCGCCGAACAACGAACACATACGGTGGGACGTCTGCGATTGCGGTGCTTGTCTGGAAATGGAATTCCGGGATGCAATGAATGAGGGCCGTCCTCGAAGAAAGAAGAAGCTATCTTCTCGACAAAAGCGAAAAAGAGGTACGAATCCGGTGATCCCACGGTCGGAACCCTTGGAGAACCCTCGGGAAAGTTTGACTACTATGTCATCTACTCCAGCCAAGTCTAGCTACGCACAAGGCCATGGCAATGTACGCTCCATGATCAGTGGGACGAGCTTCGCACCGCCACCGAAGGCCCGAAGGTCCGGATAATCCAACCCCTGTCTTTGGGAAGATCTCAAAGCCACTATTGATGCTTCGGTAAAAGCTATGACGGTGAACGAATTGAAATGCGCGATCGGCCTTACGCCAATCGGGCTCACTCCACTACGAAATAGGAGAGACAAGCAAAACCATAAGTCGAGGTGAATGTTCGACACGTTCGGTCAAATCCCAGTGAATCCTCCACGGACGGACAAAAGGCCGGCCATACAGGCCACGGGCGAAAAGGGACCTTACGCCAAAGAAGGCGAAACCTTGGACCCAAAGGTGAAGATCTGTCTTGACACGGCTCAAGCGCACTCGAGGCTAACATCTCGCTCTGGTCCTTACTCACTTCATCTTACCCGCACAAGCTCAAGTTGGAAGAAAGCACGGCCCGGACCATGGTTCCCATCACGGTGACACTGATGAAGCGGTTCGAGATGATTGGCAACGTCAATTACGGCAATATCATCACCTTCACGAGCTCGACCTTCCAAAATTTGGGGGCGACCATAACGAGCCTCTCTACATAACAGTTCAAGCTGGACGAGCGTCGTCTCCTGGGTCTTGGTAGATGGGGATCATCCATGAACGTCCTTCCCGCCAAAATGATGGACTTGCTAGGGATCAAAGCAGCGATCTAAAGCCCTCGACTCGAGCAATCAAGGCATACGACTCAACATCCCGCCCAGATCTTGGGAATAGCCTCCTTGAACTGTGGTTCGGAAAACAAATGGTCCCGACGGATTTCCAAGTCATCGACATCCCGATCACATTTGCCATTTTGGGACGCCCTTGGCTACACCGGATCAATGGGGTGGCATCCACTCTTCATCGGTGCGTAAAGTTCGTCCAAGGAACAGATCTTACCATCATCTACGGTGATAGCATAGTCAACGAAAGGACCGAAACAAACGGCGTCCCGGTGCTTAGAAATCAAACCCGACGATGATGGCATGATGCTAACGGGGTTCACCATCGAAAGCCCAAAGGCCCAAGTGTGCCACATAGACACGCCTTTGATTTGGGACAAGATCCCTCCCGATGAAAATGATGAAGCACATGAACTACATCCCGGGGCTCGGTTTGGGAAAACGCCATCGGGGCACTCAACGGATCATCAATATCAAAGAACGAGAATACCACACGGCACAGGATACTCTCCTACTCCCGAACACATTGCGGAGGACAAAGCGAGCTGCACGAAAACACTCCACCGATAACAAAAGAGGCTTGCACGCCATCTCCGATCTTCGTCCTTACAGCTTCGACATGACCAAGTACTTCACAAAGAAGACCGGCAACTTGGAAGAAGATCCGAGAAAAGGAACAGGCGATCGGTGCCAAACAGGCGGCCGACAACCATGGACAAGCTCCGGCGAACCTGGCAAGATTCGGAGGCCTCCAAGCCAAATCCTGTCCGAAGAGCATTTCTCGACACACCGCCTCTACGGGGATCCATGACCACCACTATTCACAATGAATTTTGGTTCGGGAAAACCCCCTCTTTGGCAGAAGAACTCGAAAAACTCTCTGTCGACACTCCTGCCTTCAACAAACGGGATGAGTCTGCATTCGAGCTAGTAATGCCCAAGACAAAAGCAAAAGACTCGCGGGCGATGCTTGGGACAAGCACGGCTCCACACTGCTCTTGAAAGAAGAAATCGAGATGCCGGATCTAATCGATTTTGTTTCGATAACTCTGTGATAGCAATGATCGGGAACGGTGACATAAAGCCCTTCAAGCCCCATCTCCTATCAAGCTCATTGCCACTCAATAAGCTGGGCCACTTTCTCGGACCCACTTTGCCGGCCAAAAGGACATGATCGAACAACTTGGTCGACCCTCGAGTCCTAGAGTCTAGTGTCAAAACTTCATCCACGAGTCCATTAGCTTTGAATTTGAGTCTCTCGAGTCATCGATGGCCTCACGCCGGAAGATTACGAACTCATTGCCAATAATGTATTCCGTATGCTCTTAATGAATGCTTCGATCTTTAAGTATCCTCTCATTGCATCTTTAACAAGCGATAAATTAACTAACACACAAACGGTTAATAACGATTCACTTGATAAAGAAGCGAGACACATTAAACGAACAATACATTAAGCACATCTTTAAGCATGTTGTCAAACGAGAGAAAAACCGGGCCCAAGTGCCGAGGAGGTTTTAACCAAAGTGAATTTGGGAGCTGGCGAAGAGCGAAAAGAGACGCAAATCGGAAGTTTCTTCAGGCACGGAAGCAAGACGCATTGGCGCCTTTGCTCAAAGAGTTCGTGGACGTGTTCGCTTAGTCTTACCGAGACATGCCGGATTAGATCCTAACATTGTAGAGCACCGAATCCCTTTGAATCTGAGGCTAAGCCCGTAAAAGCAAAAGCTACGCCGAATCGAAGCCGAATGGTCTTTACAAGTCAAAGAGGAGATCGAAAAAATGCTCGCGTCGGCTTCATCGGGGTGATTGAATACCCCACATGGCTCTCCAATATCGTCCACGGTCACCAAGGCCAATGGAAAAGTACTGTTGTTGCGTGGACTTCGAGATCTCAACAAAGCAAGCCCAAGGACGATTTTCCACTACCCGACATCGACATGTTGGTAGACACTTTCTGACCAATTTGAGAGTCAAGTCCTTCGTGGACGGTTTTGCCGGCTACAATCAAATCAAGATGGCCGAAGAAGATCAGAAAAGACGGCCTTCACAACCCACAGGGAACCTGCGCTACACAGTAATGCCGTTCGGACTAAAGAATCTTTGGGGCTACCTACCAACGGGCGGCGGCCGCCCTCTTCCACGATATGATCCTGAAAGAGATCGAAGTGTACGTCGATGACATGATCGTTCACTCAAAGGGATCGGACGGACAACACCTCACGGAACTGAGAAAATTCTTCAATCGCCTCAGAAAACACTCAATGAGGCTTAACCACGCCAAATGCACATTTGGGGTTAGCGAGAGCAAGGTTTTAGGATACATGGTCACCGAGAGAGGCATCGAGGTGGATCCTCAGATCAAGCTATCATCGAAATGAGACCACCGCAAACTCGGACGAGAGGTGAAAAGCTTCATGGGCCGCACCGCAATATATCGGCCGCTTCGTCGAACCAATTGACCTCTATATGCGAGCCAAACTTCAAAGCGATGAAGAAGAACGCCGACATCGAATGGAACTCGGAATGCCAAGATGCCTTTGAAAAAATAAAAGCATACCTTGTGAGTCCTCCGATTCTCTGTCCTCCCCACGAGGAAAAGCCACTGTTGCTATACCTAGCTTGTGGCCGACACCGCGGTTGGAGCCATGCTCTGTCAAGAAAAGAAGGAGTCACGGGTCGAAACGCCATCTACTTCGTCGGTCGAAAGTTTCAAGGCGGCGAACTCAATTACTCGGCCCTCGAGAAAACTGCGCGGCTACGGTATGGGTTGTCGGGAAACTACGGCACTACATGCAGTCGCACACGGTACACTTGGTTTCCAAAATGGACCCAGTCAAGTACCTCTTCGACAAACCATCTCTGTCAATGAGGCTCGCCAAATGGTCTTTCTTCCTAGCGGAATTTGACATCAAGTACGTAAACCAAAAGTCAATCAAGGGACGGGCCATGGCTGAACAAGCGGTGATTTCCCAGCAGACGAGGCTCGAGGCCCCGAACCACAATTTCCGGACGAGGGAATCTTCGCAATCGAAGGCGAAAATCCGATGGCGGCTTGTTCTTCGACGGAGCGGCCAACAAAAAGGAAACGGCATCGGTATGCTCTTGGTAGATCCCAAAGACGAGCACACCCCAATTGCTATAAAGCTCAATTTCGAGGTAACCAACAATGCCGCCGAATATGAAGCCTGCGCTGCTGGACTACAAGCCGCACTCGAAAGGAATGTCCAGAAACTCGAAGTCTATGGAGACTCAGCCCTGATCATCAACCAAGTTTCCAACAAATGGAAAACCATAGACCCAGGCTTGCAAAAATACCACGCCTGCATGGAGGACCTCATCACACAGTTCGAAGAGGTCACCTTCCACTACTTGCGCAAGAGACCGAAACAGAGGTTTGCGAGACGCCTTAGCCACCTTGGCTTCACTCGTGGAGATCCACTGAAGGAAAAGCAATCAAACCCTTCAAAGTCGGACGAAAGGAAATTCACGCCTCTTGTTGTGAGATCGAACCGGAACCCAAGCCGTCAATGAGCCATGGTACAACCGGATCTTCCAATACCTCAAAAACGGGAAACCACCTTCATGAACAAGGAAGACCCACACAGAAGGAGTCAAAACCAAGAGCGTCATGGCCCTAAAACGCCTCGCCTCTCACTTCGTCATCCTCGGGGACATGCTATACAAGAAACGCTACCATGGGCCACTCCTACGCTGCATCAGCCAAGAAGAAGCAGACAAGTTCATGAACGAAGTCCATAATGGGGCTTGCGGTCCCCACATGAACGCCGAGCCACGATGCAAATCATTCTCGGGATGGGCTACTCTTGGATCTCCATGGAGGCGGATTGCATCCACTTTGTCCGAAGGCTGCGACAAGTGCCAACGGTTCTCCAACCTCAATCATCTGCCGCCTCCACGATCTCTCTTGCATGACTACACCCTGGCCATTTGCCACTTGGGGAATTGACGTCATCGGGAAAATCGCTTCGCCAGGCCGCAACGGTCACGAGTTCATCTTAGTAGCCATCGACTACTTCACCAAATGGGTCGAAGCTAAGTCCTACAAGGTACTCACCTCCAAGAAGGTCGCGCATTTCCTCAAGGAAAACATCATCTGCCGATACGGCATCCCAAATGAGGTCATATCAGACAACGGCTCACACTTCGAAGGGGAATTCGACAGACTGCTGGCTGAATTCAAGATCACACGCCACAAATCTTCTCCCTACCGGCCACAAACAAACGGCGCCGTGGAAGCATCAAACAAAACCCTCGAACGGATCATCCGAAAAATGACCACCCGAGGACGAGATTGGCCCGAGAAGCTGCACCTTGCACTTTGGGGCTACCGCACATCGGTCGAAACGGCCACGGGAGAAACCCCATTTGCCACGACATACGGGATGGAAGCGAGTCCTTCCCATCGAGCTAGAAATTCCCTCACTCAGAGTCTTTGCTGGAAAATGACATCAACGAAGTCGAATGGCTCCGAAGCCAGACATGGCCAATTGGCTCACGCTAGACGGCGACGACTAAAGGCCATGGAACACGTCCGGAGCCTATCAAAGCGGGATGGCTAGAGCTTTCGACAAGAAAGTCAACTCCCGAGACATCGGGGAAGGTGACCTTGTACTCAAAGAAAAGCCTCCCACTCGAACCAACCCAGTTTGGGAAAATGGGAACCCACATGGATCGGCCCTTTCGTGGTACAAAGATCTTCTCGGAGGCGCCATGAAGGCGACGGACCTAGACGGCAATCCCTTCATGAATCCGGTCAACGGAAGCAAACTTCGCAGATACTTCGCCTAAAGAAGAACAAGCGTGCATCTCTTGGCACTCCATGTAGTGTCGAACTACGCGGACACTGAGCCCTCTAGTCAGGAGACGTAGGCAACCTTAATTGGTCCGGTCTAAAAATACACAAAAAGTCAAAAGTTTGAATGTCAATCAAGACCTCCATCAAGCTACGCACTTTTCAAGAACACGCCCCGGCGGTCACCTTGACCAAGTCAACGACGGCGGCAACATCAAAGGACATCCGAGGGTCACTCGGCATCAAACGGCCGACTCATGTATGCGCTTCCAAGCCAGGGGCTTGTCTTTGCCCTCACGCGCTTCAAAAAAAAAAAAAAAGAGCTCGAGCAAGGGCTCACAAAAAAAATAAAATAAAAATAATATAAAAAAAAAAAGAGCTCGAGCAAGGGCTCACAAAAAAAAAGAAGCTCAAGCAGAAGCTGCAAAAAGAGGTCAAGAGCCCGACGCCAACAAGAGGCAAGGAAGCTACGAAAAAGACCGTCAAAACGACTTGTCAGGGGAGCATTCAACCTCTCAGCCAAGCACAAAGCCTCAGCAAAGGGGATTACCGTCATGGCCCCAGGACGCTTCAGTCCGCAAATGCAACAGAAAAGTCCAAAGATGGATGCCGACAAAGTGCACAACAGAAGCAAAGGCAAACAAGAGATCTTGCGTCTCGACAAAGCTTTAAAAGTAAATCACAAATCACTAACGGTTACAACATTTCTTGATGAGTTCAAGCACGGTCTACTCTCAAGTTCACAACATGCTAAAAGACTGACTTAATACATTTAACTAATAATGTGTTTGCAATGCAATGAATGGATACCTAGGAGGTCATTCCGCGCCGTCTGCGCTTGTCCCCTCGCCATTCTTTTCTTTCTTCCCTCGTCCCAGGCGAGTCTTCTTTCGCTCCACGTGAACCAACTCTGCGTCTCTCGGTCAGAGATCGGGGTCCTCCCGTAGAGTCAAACAATCCGGTAGCTCTCGGGGCTTCATTTGCCGTGCTTCGGCTCGGATCTCCTCCTGCGAGTACGCAAAGAGGACCTCTCCACTGTCGGTCGGTCAACTCTAGTCTCGTAGTCAAACAAAGTGTCTCCCGTCACATCGAAAGGGTCGAGACCAGAGCTTCGGCACTCCTAAAGCAATAGCTACTACGGCAGCCGGGTCCCAGAATCGCTACACGCACACTCTCGAAGACCACTTGGGAGGGCCCTTGACATGTTGCTCATACCGGGCCGGAGTGCGAGTCGTCAATACGACGCTCCCAGACGTCTAAGTAGTACCACGGGAGGGAAAGCGGAATACTTCCATACCCTCGAGAAAATACAAGAAGGCACACAGAAATTTGCCATACTGAAAGAGGAACTACCTCCGCGGTAGCAAGGTCATCCCAACCAACAAAGGCTCTGCTTCATCCCAAGCTGTAGGAAACAAGCGACGGAATATAGAAGGAGGACCAAGACAAACTGGAACTCGACAACATAGGACCCTTCTGAAAGGCCCTCCTAGTCTCGATCCTCCGGTGCGGAACCCACCGGCGGATCGATGCGTACCAGCTATGCCATCCATCTCTCCCGGGCGGGTGATCCATATCTAACACAAGAGGTCGGCGAGCAAATGACCACGGACTAAACGAAGTCGGAGCCTCGGGCATGGCTGAAGTCTCTCTCGCGGCCACAAGGTGAGCAAAGCGGGGCTTCCCCCTCTCATGAACCGATCCCCGGTCGCCGGAAGGTCGATACCATGAAGAGTCTCCCCCGGCACCAACGGGACAATATCCTCTCTAGCTCTGCGGTGCCCTACCACATCTAGCAAAGCCCCATCACAAATGCCAAGGAGGCGACCATGAAAAGCGTCGCTATCACGCACAAGGCGAATGCATCCCAAGAGACGTCACTCTCATCATCAACCATGAACCGCTCCGGCGGCTCAGAGAAATGTCGATATGACCCGATTCAAGGATCATGCCACTGCACTTCTTCCAACGAAGTACGAAGAAAGCACGCAAGCTTCACGCTCACATGACCACCAATCGAAAGGAAGCGAGATGGCCTCCACCTCCGGTCCTCCAATCAAAGCCCGAAAATCCTCAAAAGTGGGCACCATTTCATTGTAGGAGAAACGGTACACGTGCCTCCTAACATCCCAGAACTTCGCGGCGGCCATAACAAATCCCAATCAGGAACCAACTCCTTAAAAGACCAAATCGAGCAAAGACGAAACCTTACCTCGAAAGCCCGTCTCTGATGCCTCATACGGTGCCGCATCCACGTTTTCAGCTGCTCAAGGAAGTGTGCTTGCCTCTCCTGCGAAAGCCTCGGCAAAATTCTAGGAACATACGAAGAATCCATGGCAAAAATGAGGTTCCTAGAGAAAATGGGGAAGAAAGCTCGAAAATGGCTGCAAATGGGGAAATAAGGAAGAACCAGACACTGGAAAACATTTATGTCCTTCCCAAAAGCAAGGTTGGTCCGTACGGACCTCTTTGCATGCTAAGTATGTCCGTACGGATCTCCTTGCAAACAGAACCCATTTCCCCAGCAAACAGTACAACAACCACTGTCCTCAGCAGGACCTTGCTCCAAACTGCCCAAACACTGGCCAAAGCCATTCCAGCAAACATACACTACCCACAAACGCACTCTCAGCTCACGTGGCATGTACAAAAATATAATAATAATAGCAACAATTTCTAGGACAAATCCCGGGAATCACAAAAATGACATTACATCTTAAAATAGAATACTTTTGCCATGCAAATACAAGTGTTTTATTACAGGTACCCATAAATGTCTGTTGCTAAACAAAAAAAAAGAGAGGGATATGAAAAGAGGGAAAGCAAATGAATACTAATCAGACTCCTCAGCATCATCATCCTCGCCAAGGTCCTCCAGAGAGAAGTCGGGCATCCCTGTGAACTCGCCCGTCACGTCCTCGTCATCAGAGTACCGGAGCCCCAGCCAGGAGGCTCCACTCAAAATAATCCGGAAGGATCAAATCCGGCGAAAGGATCGAAGAAGGAAGGCTCGACGGAACCCTCACCTGGGCATCCTGGAGAGGGAAGAAGCGGTAAAGTGCAACGGCCTCGGAGCTCCCGAAGATGTCCGGCATCCATGCGTATGCCGCCCCTCGAAGGTCCCTCTGCTGCGGCTCCGGCTCGGCTCTAGGCGGAGGAACGTCTACAGAATGCCTCGAAGGCATAGGCTCGTACGCCGGCACGCGTCGCGAAGACCGGCAAGATATCTTCGACGCCATCTTCTTCGCAAACGACCTCATCGCCACATAACGGCGAGTCAGCATATCATAAGCTCTCCGGGACTCCGCACCAACAAGCAGCCTAAGGAAACGCTGAATACTGCTTACACTCGACAAAAAAAGAGAAAAATACTGAGAAAAAGATGCCAAGATGGAAAAGAGTCGGCCACACTCGCGATCTATCGGGATCCGCTCTGTATGCGACGGGAGCTGCTTCCAGGGAGCGAATGCACGAGACCCCTCCTCCTCGATCCGTCCCCAGGACATACGTGAAATCCGGCCGGCATCGGAACCTGCGGGAGCCCGCGGGCCGGCCTCTCTCTCCCTCGCCATACTGCGGCGTCCTCGGCTTCCTCCTCACGAAGGCCCCATACTCCTCTCCATACAAAATGAACTCCTGGCGCCCACACCGCCAAGGTACCTCTCAAAATCAAGCACATCCATGTCCGGGAATCAAGCATCCCAAAGGGAGGGTCCTCTCGGAGCCACGGGAAGCACACCGGGCCATGCCGCGAAGACCCGCTCCCTGTGCATACATGACGTCGCAGGTCGGGCCCCGCAAAGCATCTTCCGCCGCGCTGTCACTCCTCAGGGAGCCCCTCGAACTCATCACCCTCATACCGAGCCCACGGGAACAAAACAAACCCCTCCGGCTACCCCTCTCCGGACGCTCCCGCACATCCCCGTAAGCGATGGTGAGCTTCCCCCTGCTGGTCCTCCTCTTCCTCGGCTGCACGAGCCCGGCCAAGATAGCGAGGATACGCGGCAACGGCCCGGATCTCTATCCCACGGGAAGCGAAAAACCTCATAGAACCACACTGTGACAAAAAACGAGAAAAGGCTCGGTGCAAAAGAAAACGGAGAAAGACAAGTTGCTAAATCAAAAAACGACAATAAACTCATACCTCCAAAGCGAAGTCAAAACAGGCCAATGAGCGCGCGCCCCGGCTAAACCGGTCCAAGGAAAAGTAGAGCTCGGCCAAGCACACTTGCCTCGCCCCCAAGCAATGTCACAAACTCTATCCCGAGATCAATCAAGCTCTCCAACAAAGCAAAGGGAGCCGCGATGGCGTGGTTTGAGAACAAAGTCTCGGACAATGCATACCACAAAAAGGAGCGCGCCAGGCTACTCACTTCAAATCACAGCCGGTACCCCGGACATAGGCCCAATCTTTGGACGTGATCCTCGGCTCCACATCGCTATACAGCATGCCCAGGCCCTGCGAGGACGAGGCTCAAAGCCCGGCAACTCGGTCAACCTGACATCGGAGATCATATCTCTCCACCGCATCGGCCCTCCTTTGAAGGAAAGCCGTGTCGCGGCAAAGTCGGTCGGCGTCACCGTCACCTCTCCCCCAACTCGGATGAAAGGTGTGGGTGGTATCCTACCAATACTCGGAAAGGCCAAGGAAAGACGCTCTTGTTCTTCCTCGTATCGAAACTCCGGCCGGGTTCTCAACAAACACCCCCAGGCGAAGCGTAGACCGGCCTCACTGGGACTCGGCCTAACATCCACGGAAATATCGGGCATCCGCTGCCACAACTCAACAACAGCCTCGAGCGATCCCCGAGTCTTCATCCTCTTGGCCTTCCCGGCCATAAGCCCCGCATCCTGCAGGTAAACACAGCAAAGGTACGTCATTCGCAGTACTTAATGCAAAAGAAAATCAAAGCATACATATAACCCGTCACAAAACACGACACACATTGCACATATTTTTCACAAATAACCCGTCACAAAACACGGCACACATTGCACATATTTTTCACAAATAACCCGTCACAAAATACGGCACATATTGCACATAATTTTCACATGCAATTTTCACATATAACCCGTCACAAAAACACGACACATATTGCACATATTTTCCCCACAAAGTCCGTCACCCAAAAACACGGCACACACTGCATAACACATTTTCAAAAAAAAAAAATCCGTCCCTACACGGCACACACTTTCAGACAAAACCCGTCACAAAACACGGCACATGTCACATTTTTTCACAAAATTTGTCACTACACGACTAACTTTTCTCATAATGTATATACATAAATAGCATACGGTACAAAACATCAAAGCATGCATTTCATTAGAGAAGCACTTTATTTTCACAAATAAAAGCTAATCTACACATTTCTGCACAAAATACACATACCCACAATTTTTACATGTCCATTTTCAACAATTCATCAAGAATTTCGCAAAAGGCATAAAAAAATAACAAAAATTCAAAAATGCGAAAAACTAAAACCTAGTTCTAGCATTCAAAAATTGACGAGGGAATCAAAACGGAGCAGATTTCTTACCTCCCGACGTTCATAGAGCGACGATTGTGCACCTCCGGATTCGGATACAAGACATCCGGGTTCTTCGAAGATGGAACGAACGAAATCCAATTCCTTTGGAGCTCCATCCGTTGCTCGACCACTTCTTGACTGCGTTGACGACGACTCCTTCGAGATCCTTCCGCCATTGCAAGCGATTCAAGCGAAAAAATGGAAGATTTTGGTAAAAATGGAGGATTTTTCTCTCTCTCTCTCTTTGGTTCACGAAGCTGGAAATGGGAAATGAAGGGGATGCCTCGGTTTTTAACCCGGTCAAAATCTGGGAACTGCAAAAAACCACCTTGTTCCTTCCGGACCTCTTTGCGGCCCGAGGTTGGTCCGTACGGACCTCTTTGCGAAAAGGGTGGCCAAATTACTTTCACCTGCCCTTATAATTTTTGCCCCAGGCGTCTAAGGCCTTTTCCAGCAAATCCAAGTGCAGAATGGTCCCTAACCCTTCAATTCAACCACCGGCCATCAACGTAAGACCGGTCCTCGCCCACTCCAACGGCAATTCAATCCCCGGCCATCAACGTAAGACCGGTCCTCGCCCACTCCAACGGCAATTCAACCACCGGCCATCAACGTAAGACCGGTCCTCGCCACACTCAACGGCAATTCAACCACCGGCCATCAACGTAAGACCGGTCCTCGCCCACTTCAACGGCAATTCAATCCCCGGCCATCAACGTAAGACCGGTCCTCGCCCACTTCAACGGCAATTCAACCACCGGCCGTCAGTGTAAGACCGGTCCTCGCCCACTTCAACGGCAATTCAATCACCGGCCGTCAACGTAAGACCGGTCCTCGCCAATTCAACGGCAATTCAACCACCGGCCATCAACGTAAGACCGGTCCTCGCCCACTCCAACGGCAATTCAATCCCCCGGCCGTCAACGTAAGACCGGTCCTCGCCCACTTCAACGGCAATTCAACCGCGGCCGTCGGTGTAAGACCGGTCCTCGCCCACTTCAACGGCAATTCAACCACCGAGATCGGTGTAAGACCGGTCCTCGCCCACTTCAACGGCAATTCAACCACCAGCCGTCAGTGTAAGACCGGTCCTCGCCCACTTCAACGGCAATTCAACCCCCGGCAGTCAGCGTAAGCCCGAGCCTCGCCCACTTCAACGGCAATTCAATCCCCGGCCATCAACGTAAGACCGGTCCTCGCCCACTCCAACGACAATTCAATCCCCGGCCATCAACGTAAGACCGGTCCTCGCCCACTCCAACGGCAATTCAACCACCGGCCATCAACGTAAGACCGGTCCTCGCCCACTCAACGGCAATACAATCCCCGGCCATCAACGTAAGACCGGTCTCGCCACTTCAACGGCAATTCAATCCCCGGCCATCAACGTAAGACCGGTCCTCGCCCGCTCAACGGCAATTCAATCACCGGCCATCAACGTAAGACCGGTCTCGCCCGCTCAACGGCAATTCAATCACCGGCCGTCAACGTAAGACCGGTCCTCGCCACTCAGCGGCAATTCAATCCCGGCCATCAACGTAAGATCGGTCCTCGCCCACTCCAACGGCAATTCAATCCCGGCCGTCAACGTAAGACCGGTCCTCGCCACTTCAACGGCAATTCAACCACGGCCGTCGGTGTAAGACCGGTCCTCGCCACTTCAACGACAATTCAATCACCGGCCGTCAACGTAAGACCGGTCCTCGCCAATTCAACGGCAATTCAACCACCGGCCATCAACGTAAGACCGGTCCTCGCCCACTCCAACGGCAATTCAATCCCCGGCCATCAACGTAAGACCGGTCCTCGCCCACTTCAACGGCAATTCAACCCAGGCCGTCGGTGTAAGACCGGTCCTCGCCACTTCGGCGGTAATTCAACCACCGGCCGTCGGTGTAAGACCGGTCTCGCCACTTCAACGGCAATTCAACCACCGGCCGTCGGTGTAAGACCGGTCTCGCCCCAACGGCAATTCCAACCCCAGACGGTCGGCGTAAGCCCGAGCCTCGCCACTTCAACGGCAATTCAATCACCGGCCGTCAGCGTAAGACCGGTCCTCGCCCGCTCAACGGCAATTCAATCCCCAGGCCATCAACGTAAGACCGGTCTCGCCCACTCCAGCGGCAATTCAACCACCGGCCATCAACGTAAGACCGGTCCTCGCCAGCTCAACGGCAATTCAATCCCGCCGCATCAACGTAAGACCGGTCCTCGCCCACTTCAACGGCAATTCAATCCCCGGCCATCAACGTAAGACCGGTCCTCGCCCACTTCAACGGCAATTCAACCACCGGCCGTCAGTGTAAGACCGGTCCTCGCCCACTTCAACGGCAATTCAATCACCGGCCATCAACGTAAGACCGGTCCTCGCCCAGCTCAGCGGCAATTCAATCACCGGCCATCAACGTAAGACCAGTCCTCGCCCACTTCAACGGCAATTCAATCCCCGGTCGTCGGTGTAAGACCGGTCTCGCCCAGCTCCAACGGCAATTCAACCACCGGCCGTCAACGTAAGACCGGACCTCGCCCACTTCAACGGCAATTCAACCACCGCCCGCTCAACGGCAATTCAAGAAGGAGCCAACACCTCCCAGCACGAATATCAAGGCACAAGACGCCTCCAAAAAGATCAACGGCAACTCAACCACTGGCTCTCAAAAGAGGTCCGAAGTCATCTTCTCGGCGAAAGGGCCCTACAAGGTCATACATCCCACAATTCAAGCACCGGCGGTCGGTGTAAGCCCGAACCTCGCCCGCTCAACGGCGACTCAAGCACCGGCCATCAAAGTAAGCCCGAGCTCCTCCCCGACAAGTCGAAAGGGAAGTCATGCAAGACTGCATATCCCCAGCACCGACCATCATCCTTGCCCACTCAACGGCAAAACAAGCACAAGAAGGAGCCAACACCTCCGAGTACAAGTCCCAAGGCACGAAGCGCCTCTAAAATGCCAAATGGTGAAGCAATCACCGGCCGTCATCCTTGCCCACTTCAACGGCAGCGCAAGCACCGGCGATCATCGTAAGTCCAACCTTCTACTCAACATGCAAAAACACAAAGGCATCTACGCCTCTCGCAATCAAAGCATAAGGCAGCCATCCCTCCATCAACTGCGGCTAGAAGACGATTCAAAGTCCTCGCGCATAACATCAACTGCGGCTAGAAGACGATTCAAAGTCCTCGCGCATAACATCAACTGCGGCTAGAAGACGATTCCAAAGTCTCGCGCGTAACATCAGCCGCTGTAAGACGATTCAAAGTCTCTCCGCGTGGCACCAGCCGCGGCTAGAAGACGATTCAAAGTCCTCGCGCATAACATCAACCGCCGCGGAAGACGATTCAAAGTCCTCCCGGCGTGGCACCAGCCTCGGCCCAGGAAGACGATTCAAAGTCCTCCAGCGTGGCACCAACCGCAGCCAGAAGACGATTCAAAGTCCTCACGCATGGCAAACTGCAACCAGAAGACGACTCAAGTCTTCATACTACCTCCAGCCCGGAAGGCTTTAAACCACTCGGTCCGGAAGACCGTATAAACCTCCCAAATCACTATCCCCGGCCCGGAAGGCCTTAAACCACCCGATTAGGAAAATCGTAAAATTTCCATCCCAGGACACCACCACGTCCTTACAACTGACCTCGGCGGTCACCACACTTCAGGGCACCACCACGCCCGCACTCACAGATTTCACGACCTCTGAACTACTACCAGGCTTGATTCCCGCCAGGGATACGTAGGAATCCTATCACAGGGTCCAGCCATCGACCTATGCGGTCACCCAAGACACCACCACGTCCTTACTGGCCCGGCCTCGGCGGTCACACGACACTTCAGGGCACCACCACGCCCGCATTCACAAAACACTCACCCCACACCCGAACTACGACCAGGCTTGATTCCCGCCAGGGATACGTAGGAATCCTATCACAGGGTCCAGCCTACTGACCTAAACGGTCACACAAAAGGACACCACCACGTCCTCACACTGACCTCCACGGACACTTCCTCTCCCAGCACGCGATCCAGATTAGGACCCTTATCTTATCGGCGACCCCACTTCTTTCATAAGTGACGTCGTCGAGGGGCTTCTGTAAGTACCCCAATCTGGATCACCCCCTTTCAAACACACGGGAAACACCGCAGACTCATCAACACAGTCTCGACGACCCCTCTCACTCAAAACCCTCTCTAAACCCCCAACCAAACCAAGGGAGGAGCCTTCCTGGGATAAAAAGGGACAAAAGGACCTTTCGGGAATTTTCAGGAAATTGGGAAAGCAATATTGGTCCGTACGGACCTCTTTGTTGTCATAATTACTGAATCTCCTTAAAGTCCACAATATTCCCTCAAATCCCGGAAGAAATGATTACCCACATGCTTAGTTGGTCCGTACGGACCTCTTTGCATGCAAGATGGTCCGTATAGACCTTATTGCTCAGGGGACACCATAATTGCAAATATTCCTCCATCATCACAGATTCCCTCAAATCGAGGAAAACCAAAATACTGGATTACCAGGGAGGTCCGTACGAACCTATTTGCACCTAATCTGGCACTATAAATAGAGGGCTCCTCCTCCTCATTTTCACACACCTCCCACTTCTCTCTTCCTCCCTAGGCCTTCTGGCTTCCCCTCTAAGTCCTTCCGAGGCATTCCCGGCCCCTTTCGGATCCTTCCGAGGCCTTCCGAGCCCCCTTGTGGTGCTCCGAAGCCTCCCCGAGCGCTCCCGAGACGCTCCCGCGCTGCCCCGAGGCACTCTCGAGGTACTCTGAGGCCCCTCGTGGTACTCCGAGGCCTTGCCTGGTCATTCCACGGTGTCCCGGCTCTTTCCGAGTCAAACCGGCGATCCCAAACCACGCCGAAACTCTGCCCGAGTGACTCCTGCCACCACAACGCACGCCGAACCTCTGCTCGAGTGATCCCGATGATCCCCACGCACGCCGAACCTCTGCCCGAACGCAGCCTACAACCTCAACTCACGCCGAAACTCTGTCCGCAGACAACCGGCCCTTCCCGAAGCAATCCCGATCCATACCGGAACGCTACTTCGACCTCAAATACTATTCCCCAGCGGAAGACAGACACGAACCAACATTGGTAAGGCTTCCTTCCATTACTATTTCAATACATTTCCATACATAGCATACAATGTAGACATCCGATACAGCATGCATTTTTAAAAGCACACACACACACACACAACATTTAAAGGATATTAGGGGTATCCGAAAGACTCGTTTTACGAGGCTACTCGGGTGAGCTCTAATATTCTAATATTCTCTTCCCGAGGAGTCATCTGACTCCCGACTCAAAAATCTCATCACACAAAAACAGTTTAAAATTATCTTTAAACTGATGCCCTTTTTCAATGTTTTGGGCTTAATAAAAACGGCGTGGCGACTCTACAAATGCGAAAACAAACGGCGAGACACCTCCAACGAAACGGAAAACGAACCGCCGCGAGGCGGGGGACAAAATGCCAGATGCCGGGGCTCGAACGCGCTGCCTCTCGGATCCGGGCTATTTCACTTCCAACCCTTTTCCAAGCAATATTTAGTCTACTTCCCCAATTCCATTTTAACCAATTAAGATATCGAGGTGTAGCTAAAGTGCTCTACTTTAATCATAATCCGGGCTATGGCACGACTCGTGCCTTTTTCCTTCATTTTGATCAGAATAATTGGGACCAGTTTTTACGACTCGTTTTCACGAATGGCAAAAGGGCACGACTCGTGCCCCTTGGCACGACTCGTGCCAAGGCCAAAATTAGACATCAGATTCAGCACACCAGCAACAGTCCAAACCAAATACCATTTACTACTTTCCTTTGTTTTTCAAATGCCTAAAACCAGTACCAAACATACCAAGATCAATTTATATACCAATTTTAACACATAACCACATTCAATCCATGCCTTTTTTCCATGTTCTTCCACCAACCCTTTTCTACCTATTTTCAAACCAAGTAAAGTGATCCCACCATACCCTATTCATTTCAAACCCAAACTTTTCTTGTTATTTTCAAAGTCTTGTATGTTGATTAAATTCCTACAATCAAGTATACCACCTAATAACATCTTTAAATTTGGAATGAACATTGGTACCAACTCCTTCCACTATTTTTACATGTTACCATCATACTACAATACCCCTTCACCATATATAAGTTTTCTTATAATAATCTTGTTAATTACCAACCTATCATCCTACTCATTCCGAATCAATTTCCATTATTCCTAAGGCCAACCAACTTGCCCAATTTACCAATCATCCTTTATACACTAATACTAACATTACATAACATATATAAAGGCAACTTCACAACTTAGCCCATTTCATCATAAGAGACCTAACAATACCCCATACTTCCCTCTAAGCCCAATACCATTTCATACTCACCTTTCCAATTACCCCATCCCTTAGACCAACCTTTATTCCATACTAATTTCGAACCCCTGTTCATTTCAATTCAAAAGCCAATTAATCATGACCCAAAAATACCACAACTCATTTATTTCACATAATTTTCCCAAGTCCCATACATGGTAGTATCACTTTCTATCATTTTCCTAAACCATGATACTACCCTCACCATATTTATGTTCCAAATCCTTAACATACTCATTCCAACAATCCATTTTTCTTTTATTTCAAACCTAAATAAAATACCAAAATTATCAGGAACCAATTATATAATCATAATATCACCATTATAAATAGTATGAACATTTATCGAAAGAAATCATAATAACTTACCAAAAATAGGCTGAAATTAAAAGACGATCTGATCGGCTCTAACTGTTGTCCTTGGCTTCCTGATCGCTCCGCCGCAGTCGGATCGTCAATCGAACTAACGGTTGATTTTCTAGAATTTTTGGAAAATATTTGGGAACGGAGGAAATACTCTTTTTCTTTCTCTCTTCCTCTCCATTTCTCTCGTACTCTCTCTCTTTCTCTGCGCCTGCCTGGAAGTTGAATGAAGAATGGAGAAGGAGAAAGGAAGTGGGGGTATTAATAAAAGGAATTTTCATTTAAGCCCTCCAAGGATGAGTTAAATCAAGAACTACCTTAAACTTCACTTTTGACATTTAGGCCCTTCAACCTTTTATAAATTTTTTTTTATTTAAATTTCAAAAATTAAAATATTAACTATCAAATTATTATTTATTTCATTTAGACATTAAATAATTAAAATTAATTTATTAGCATCACTAAAATGTCAAATCAATTATTAAAATGTTAAAACTAACACATAAAGATCCCACTTATTATGAAATGCAACCAATAAAATGCTACGGCCCCACTCCACGTGCCCAACACGTGAGTAAAATGGTGCCTAGGTTTCGGGTCGTGACATTCACTCCCCCTTAAAGAAAAATTCGTCCCGAATTTTTAAACACACTTACCTGACTACTCAAATAACCACATATAATTCTCACGCCTCTCGGATTCCCGAAACCCAAGTGGCTTCTTCACTAATATAATTCTTCCACTACACTTTCACAGCTCGAATATTCTAGGTTTTGAATTTCCGGACTTGATTCTACTAACTCTCAATGGGTTTTCCACATAAGTCACATCCACAAGAATAGCCTCGGTTGAAAAACTCAATATAAGGAAAGGATCATCAAGACTCTTCTCCACTGCAATGCTGCGTACGGTGTCACTTCAACACTGGACTGATCACGATTGATATACATACTTCAACTTAGGTTACACGAACTTCTCAAAATGAATGAAAATCCATCGAATACGCGCATACCACATTCTCAATATTCTGGATAGTTCTCTCTGCCCGACTGCCCAATCTATTGGGAAATATAACGCAAAACTGCACGCACCTGGAAATCCCAAAGTCCCATACCCGGTCTTCCGAAATCGCAATATGAATCTCGAATCCCAATCTGATATAAGATAGTGATTAATACTCCGTAGAATCGATCAATTCTCTCACCCATACACTGGTGCTAACTTCTCTGTCAATGGTTCATCACTCTTGGTATAACTGAGCCGACTTTGATCAATATATCCACTATTACTCGAATGCATCCATTTTCTTCGATGTCGAAGGTAGTCCCAATAATAAATCCATCACAATGTCTTCTCATCCTCATTCTTCTAATCTGTTCTCAATTCTTGATACATCTTCAAATGTCTTGAATTCATCGCAAGTCTTGATTTATGGTCTTCCTCTAAAAATAGATCTCTTATTCTCTTATAAATATGGTACATCAATTATGTCGTTGAAAGTTAATACTCCATCATCCTGCAATACACTATCTTCGGTTCTTCCATCTTGAAATGTCAGATAACTCCCTCGATTCAGAATCATTGGTTGAAATTCCATAAGATCTTCATTCCAAGTAGGTGTAGCTCGAACATTCGCAATTCACATCTCTTCTTGCAACTCACAGGATAGCAATGTTGATAAGAAAACCTTCCGGATAATCGCGTCTGTAACCTCAATAGCCTTCTCGGATGGAATGTAATAACGCAAATAAGTCTTTTAATAACTCCCACAATTTCTCCACCTGTTGTTCAATCCCCTTTGATACATAATACTTCAGCTCTTATGATTTGTACAGATTTCAAATTTAACTTCATTCAAAGGATGTTTCCACTTAAGTAACGCAAAGTAGTCGTAATCCATTCCACGCTTCCGCTGCGCCACTCTGATTCCCTTGAAGCATAAGCTATCGCCTTCCCATTCTGTATAAAGCACAACCCCAAATCTTTTCTTTGACACACACATGACAATTACAAGTTAACATCCATCAAGTAGGGTAAAGGTCAAAACTGTAGTCAATCCATCTTCCATTCTGCAAAGTTGATTTCACACTTTAACATTTCATATAAATGATATCTCCTTCGAAAGCAATTGAATCACTGGGGTTACAATTCTTGGAAATCCATCAATACTCTTTTAATAATAACCTGTCAATCCTAGAAAACAACGGAGTTCTAACCCTTTCGAAGGTTATTCCAATTGATCAGGGTCTCAATCCTTGAAAAAGTAATAACAATACCGGGCTTAAAATTACAAGACCCCAAAATTACCATCTTCTCGAGCCAAATTCACACTTGTTGAATTCCATTAACATTTGATTCTCACAAGACACAGGTAACATAACTTGCAATTGATTTCAAAAATCTTTCCACAACTCTGAATATACAAAGATAGCATCCATCGAGCTGACCACTTAAAATATCAAAATCGGGTTTTAAAATTCTACTCATCATATTTACAACACAATGCCCTTCTATAAGGTGTTTTGGATATGGGCAACCACCCTGTCTTTAAATTCATAAGGAATTCTATCGCCCTAACTGGCGGCATACACTATTCTAATAAAAGCACTTTACCAATTCTTTTACCAACATTACATGAGGTAATTCAGGTGACTTTTACTCACTTCTAATACATAATCTCATTTGACTCTCATATTATTTAAACTATACTTATTGACATTTAATGCATATATGACATAAATATCAATTAATAACTTATCCGCCTCAACTAAACACAGAGGCAATTTAACCATAGATAAGGAGACTCGCTTCTTGCGACAGTCCTCCCCAAGCACAACAACTACTTAACCAGTTCAGGTCAAGTATAACGGTAAATCACGGATTGGTATATCTACCACATCCACTGGCAATACATGCCCACATAATCACGTCATAACCATGATAATCAAATATGATTCGAGGTACTCTCCTATAGGAGTAGACACCTCCAGCACATAAGGCAACTCTGAGGCAATTATGCAATTAAAAGTAGAAATACAATGCCACATAATAATGAGGTGAACGGGGTTTCATACAAGTATTGCCCCTACTTCCTGAGACAGGTAATATACTTCTAATGACAGCGGAGGAATCTATCTCTCCATATTACTCACGTTTTCTTAATCTCTTAGGGTCATTACTATTTTCTGCCATTGAACAAATTCTTGCATTAAACACTCGTCGTCAGGTATCACACACTCCCCCTTAGACTAGACTTCTACCCTTGACTTCTAACCTTAGCTCTGATACCAACTGTGGGGCCTCTCCAACCCCAGGACCTATAAAGTCGTGCCCCAGCCGGAGGGTCCCCAAACCATCTCCTAAAAATTTAAAACTTTTCCTTTATTTATAATTAAAGTCAATTAAACTTTTAAAAATAAAACCACATGACCACTCCACTAGGAGGTGACGTCAACCTGCTTTAAAAATGATATCCTGTTTTAATTTACAACTGAAAGTATTTATAAAAGCTTTAAACAATGAAATTCTCCACACATTAATGATAACCACAATTGCATTCCCAACTCCCTATCATATCATACCCTGACAACCCAAGAGACGGTCCAACTCCTCCCCGGCCTCACCGGTCTGGTCTACCTGTCTCAGCTGAATCTAAAAAAATTAAAGGGAGAAGGGGTGAGAAATAATCTCAGCAAGTTATTATGCATGCAGCAATATGCCATATAAGATGCAACACGTAAGCAAGTTGTTCAACATCATATTTGGAATACGGTAAACACATTACGTTACCTGACCTTACATTTTCCCGTCTGAACAATAAGTCGTACTACGTGGGTATGGGCATACATCCTCATGGGAACCCATCCTCTATATATGTGAACGGCTTAGGCCTATTCACGCCTTACAAGACCCATTTTTCAGGGAACCATGTAAGGTATCAGTATCCTATGAACTGCTTAGGCATATCCATAGTAACTGAGCCCCCAAGCTGTGCCCAGGTGGGGTGGAAACGGACACAGGTATAATGAAAACCGAGCACCTTATGTTACAACTTCTCATAAGTGGTCGTATTCCATTATACCCCCGAAATATCAGCTGATATTAAACATAATCATAATCACATTCAAGCACATAACAGTTACTTGAAGTCAGATCCACCCAATAGGATATCAATATATATAACATGGTACACTTACTCATGTTGAACAGTATAAAACATGGTACAATTACTCATGTTGAACAGTATAAAACATGGTACAATTACTCATGTTGAACATCTCAATTAGTGTAACATATATATAAACACTAATGAGTCATAAGAATTCACATATGGCATGTATGCTCATGATCAATCCAATGATGTCGTGCAACAAGTATTTCACGCATCATATTAACATATAACCATCCATAGGTAACCCCGTAGAGGTACAATCACATATAAATAGCCCTACGCGTTCATAATATAACATTATACAACTTCCTTTCAAGTTCCATAATCATAATACCAAGTTTCTATAAACTTTGGTTATTAATCCACAATGGCTTCCAACCCTTTTCCAAGCAATATTTAGTCTACTTCCCCAATTCCATTTTAACCAATTAAGACATCGATGTGTAGCTAAAGTGCTCTACTTTAATCATAATTAAAGAGGGTTCAGTTATGCTCCAAGTTGATTAGATTTCCAAGCCTTAAAAGTTGATTCAGAACCCTATGGCACTACTCGTGCCTTTTTCCTTCATTTTGATCAGAACGATTGGGACCAGTTTTCACGAATCGTTTTCACGAATGGCAAAAGGGCACGACTCGTGCCCCTTGGCACGACTCGTGCCAAGGCCAAAATCAGACATCAGATTCAAGACACCAAAGAATACCCAAACCAAATACCATTTACTACTTTCCTTTGTTTTTCAAATGCCCAAAACCAGTACCAAACATACCAAGATCAATTTATATACCAATTTTAACACATAACCACACTCAATCCATGCCCTTTTTCCATGTTCTTCCACCAACCCTTTTCTACCTATTTTCAAACCAAGTAAAGTGATCCCACCATACCCTATTCATTTCAAACCCAAACTTTTCTTGTTATTTTCAAAGTCTTGTACGTTGACTAAATTCCTACAATCAAGTATACCACCTAATAACATCTTTAAATTTGGAATGAACATTGGTACCAACTCCTTCCACTATTTTTACATGTTACCATCATACTACAATACCCCTTCACCATATATAAGTTTTCTTATAATAATCTTGTTAATTACCAACCTATCATCCTACTCATTCCGAATCAATTTCCATTATTCCTAAGGCCAACCAACTTGCCCAATTTACCAATCATCCTTTATACACTAATACTAACATTACATAACATATATAAAGGCAACTTCACAACTTAGCCCATTTCATCATAAGAGACCTAACAATACCCCATACTTCCCTCTAAGCCCAATACCATTTCATACTCACCTTTCCAATTACCCCATCCCTTAGACCAACCTTTATTCCATACTAATTTCGAACCCCTGTTCATTTCAATTCAAAAGCCAATTAATCATGACCCAAAAATACCACAACTCATTTATTTCACATAATTTTCCCAAGTCCCATACATGGTAGTATCACTTTCTATCATTTTTGTAAACCATGATACTACCCTCACCATATTTATGTTCCAAATCCTTAACATACTCATTCCAACAATCCATTTTTCTTTTATTTCAAACCTAAATAAAATACCAAAATTATCAGGAACCAATTATATAATCATAATATCACCATTATAAATAGTATGAACATTTATCGAAAGAAATCATAATAACTTACCAAAAATAGGCCGAAATTAAAAGACGATCTGATCGGCTCTAACTGTTGTCCTTGGCTTCCTGATCGCTCCGCCGCAGTCGGATCGTCAATCGGACTAACGGTTGATTTTCTAGAATTTTTGGAAAATATTTGGGAACGGAGGAAATACTCTTTTTCTTTCTCTCTTCCTCTCCATTTCTCTCGTACTCTCTCTCTCTCTCTCTGCGCCTGTAAGTTGAAGGAAGAATGGAGAAGGAGAAAGGAAGTGGGGGTATTTATAAAAGGAATTTTCATTTAAGCCCTCCAAGGATGAGTTAAATCAAGAACTAACTTAAACTTCACTTTTGACATTTAGGCCCTTCAACCTTTTATAAAACTTTTTTTTTTATTTAAATTTCAAAAATTAAAATATTAACTATCAAATTATTATTTATTTCATTTAGACATTAAATAATTAAAATTAATTTATTAGCATCACTAAAATGTCAAATCAATTATTAAAATGTTAAAACTAACACATAAAGATCCCACTTATTATGAAATGCAACCAATAAAATGCTACGGCCCCACTCCACGTGCCCAACACGTGAGTAAAATGGTGCCTAGGTTTCGGGTCGTGACAATATTGGCTGCTGGACACCATCCTAATCGCGGACCAGGACGACACTAACTGCGGTTTCGGAGACAGCTAAGTAGATACATAATGGCTCACCTTTTTGAGGTTTTGAGAGTAGGGGAGGCGTCGACAGGTATAACTTTAAATCTTGAAAGGCCTGTTCATGCTTATCAGTCCATTCGAATCTGGAATTTTTCTTCAAGATGTCATAGAACGGCTTGCATCTGTCTGAGGATTTTGAGATGAATCGATTCAATGCTGCCACTTTCCCTGTCAATCTTTGAACATCTTTTATGAATTTGGGTGACGTTAGATTGATGATGGCTCTTATTTGCTCGGGGCTTGCCTCCATCCCTCTTTGCGTCACCATGTATCCCAAGAATTTATCGGACTTCATGCCAAAATTGCACTTTGCTGGGTTCAGCTTCATGTTGAATTTGTCCAGGATGTCAAATGCTTGAGTAAGATCCCGAACATGATCTTCAGCTTTCTTTGACTTTATCACCATATCGTCGATGTATACTTTCATGGTGTCCCCAATCTGCTCTTTGAACATCATGTTGACTAGCCTCTGGTATGTAGCACCTGCATTTCTTAGTCCAAAAGGCATTGCAATATAACAATAAATACCTGTTGGGGTAATGAAGGCGGTGTCCTCTTGGTCGGATGGCTCCATCTGGATTTGCTGGAATCCTGAAGATGCATCCAAGAATGTCAACACTTCATGTCCAGAAGTAGCATCTACCAAAGTATCAATGTGTGGCAAAGGGAAAGGATCTTTGGGACAAGCTTTTTTTAAGTCTGTGAAGTCGACACAAACTCTCCATTTTTCGTTCTTCTTTTCTACCACCACCATATTTGCTAGCCATCTTGGGTACTCGACCTCTCTGATCATCTTAGCTTTGAGCAATCTGTCTACTTCTTCCTGAATGATTAGGTTCCTCTCCTGCGCGAACTTCCGTCTCTTTTGGTGAATTGGTCTGAAGGATGGATCAATGTTGAGTTTGTGGGTGATGACATCTTTGCTGATGCCTGTCATATCTTCATGCTTCCAGGTGAAGCTTTTAATCCTGCTTTTCAAGAGGTTGACAAGATCTTCTTCGATTTCTGCTGAAACATCTTGACCAATCAGCACCTTGAGATCTGGATTTGAGGGATCTAAGAGTGTCGCTTTCACGTCATGCTCCTTCGCCTCCAGAACCTCACGGGCCTTTCTCTGTAATTGCTATGCCATCTTGGGAGATGTTTACGCCTTCATGGAAGTCATATAACATTCTTTACCTGACTTCTGATCGCTGTAAACCTTGACAACTCCCCAGGGTGTCGGCATCTTGACACATTGGTGATAAGTGGATGGCACTGCCTTCATTCCATGGATCCAGGGTCTTCCCAGAATTACATTGTAACATGTAGCACTATCAATCACACAGAATCTCTCCATGGAGTTGATACCTTCGACATAAACTGGAAGTGTAATCTCACCCACTGTGCTTTTGGTCTCTCCACTGAAGCTCACGAGTACGGAGGTTCTTTTCACAATGCTATCTTCAGGGATCTTCATTTCTTTCAAGGCATCTAGCATAATGAGGTTTACTGAACTGCCTCCATCGACTAGGATACGTCTGACTATGCAATTGGCGATCTGGAGTGCAATGACCAAGGCATCATGATGAGGATCCATAACATTGTCCCTGTCGCTTTCTTCAAAGGAGATGACATCTTGGGATGTGAGCTGCGACATCCTTAGCTTGCTTGGCAAATCTCTTAGCTGCAGAATAAGAAGTACCACAAATATCAGAACCACCACTAATAACATTAACTACCTTTGTTACCGGTGGAGGAGATGGCGGTTGTTTTGGTAAAAAACAATCAACAATGAAGAAATTTGAAATGAAACGAAGGAGGGTGCAATGGAATAAAATTGGTGCAATAATGTAATCAAGGTGGCTCGATCATGTAACGAGAAAAACCCTTGAGATAACTATCTCACCGGTACAAAACCTCGGGAGGTGATTATGAGCACCTACCTTCTCAAACAATTGTATTATCAATGAATTACAAGGTAGAAAGCTATGGCGGATTACAACGTGTTCTTAAGCTATGTGAGTGTAATGCGTGTGTATATGTGTTCGTGTCCTGTTTTCTCCAGCCATGAGCTTTAAATAATAAAAAGAAAACAAAAAAAATCAAATCCTAACCAACTCCCTACAATCTCGGTAAGTCATCTTCATCTTGACTTAGTCTTCTGATCCGTTGAAAGGAGTCTGTTGGTCATGGCTTTTCTCACGTGCTTTTTTATCCCTGTGATTAAATATAACAGAAATAAATAATTGTTTTAAATAAATAATTTTTACCTTGCCCTTGAGTGTGAAGATGTTGACATGCTGATAAAAACTCAAGATGCATCAATCCTGAATTTTACCCATAACAATTGTCCCCAAAAAACTGTCTTTTAAAAGAATTTTAAGAGGTCAGTTTTTTCCACAACCTTCTAGATGCTCTGCGGTTAATTAATGGAGATAATACGTGGCGGTTGAGGGGTTAATCTCCAATTAATTAACGTAACTACTCCCAAGATCTAGGGCTTAAAACCGAAATCTCTTTTCACTTTCCCCTTTATCTTTTCCAATCATTTTCATCCATTCCTCTTCACGGCGGTGATTTCTTCTTCGAAGGTAAAAATCCTTCCCTCTCTTTCTCTTCCTGTTTCTTTTTTCAAAAATGGTGAAATCAAAAAAGGGAAAAGCCGCGAAAAATCCTTCGAGTTCACACGAGGACGGGGGTTTTTCGTGTGAAGGTTTGTTGAAAAAACCAGATGAAGAAATTTGTGTTTTCAACAACGAACTGATCGAATCTATCAAAGATCGACACTGCTTCCCAGATTCTACCATCTTTAGGCCGTTTGATGTTCTTCTTAGGTCTGATTTCGTTTCCCCGAGATGGATTTGCTTTTATGAGTATCCTTTTACTCTAGGGTTTTCTTATCCTTTCCCTGCAATGATAAATGAGTTTTTTAGAAAGACTAACCTTGCTTTCGTACAAGTGATGCCCATGGTTTGGAGGATCTTTTCTTGTGTCTTGAGGGTGAACCGTGAATTCGGTTTCAATATAGGTTTAAAGGAGTTAGCCTTTGTGTATGAACTCCAAACTTTTGGTTCCACGAGGTACCTTCTTAAAACTAGGTCTGGAATGAAGCCTCTGTTTTTGAAAGTGACTGTAAGTGATAGGGGTTGGAAATCGAAGTACTTTTTTGTTGAGAAGGACTCTTTGGAGGAAGGAGACTTCTTGGCGACTGAATGGAATAGGGAAGGTATCCTTCTTATAAATTCCAATTTTCTCTTCTTTCCCACACTTACCTGTTGTAATTTTTCTATTGGTTTTTTCAGCTATTGACTGGGTGAAACTTTTCCCTCCATCTGCGGAAATGATTGGGAAGGTGAATAGACTGATGGAGTTATCAGAAGGGGAAAGATCCTTCCAACCTTGTGAAGACGTAATCGTCTCTGAGAATAAAGAGATACCACCCTCCACTGGAATGTCTACCGGTAAGATTATTTGATCCTTGTGTAACTCTTCTTGGTGTTTCTTGATTCTGCCTTCTTCTGATAGTGTGCTTCTTTTGACAGTTTCAAAATCAACTGCTGCTTTTTCTCTTAAAGACCTTCAGGACTTTGTGGGGCAATCCCAAGCGAGCAATCAAATGTTGGTGCCCAAAAGGGAGATGGAGGCACCTTCTGTTGGAGCCAGGATAAAGAAGAGGAAGAGCAGTTCCAAGGAGGTAATTATTTTAGATGAAACTGGCTTAGGAGATGCGGAAGAAGCTTTGGCGAGGGTTGCAGTGGTAGGTTTCTTTGAAAAAACAGAGTTTCTAATATATTCCTAAAATGAATAATGTATCTTAAGGTTACTATTTGAATTTTTGGCTTTTATAGGGTATTGATACGCTAAGGCGAAAATGAGTAGTGGAGGAAAGAAATAGGAAGCTAGTGCTGGAAAATATTCAAGTCAAGAAACAGAGTGAAGCTGGGGCAAAGAAGATTGGAAATTTGCAGAAGTAAGTGGAAAGCTTGATGACAGGGATGTCTTCCCTTCAAGAAACACAGCTGCACGAGATTGAGGATTTGAAGAAGAATATGATGGCTTCTGCTGCCCAGAGTATGGTTGCAATCAAAATTCAAATGATGGAGGAGTTCTATGCCGGGAAGCACACAGAGTGGAATGTTGAGAAACAACGTTCCCTCTTGAAGACTTTGGAGGCTAAAGGAGAGGATGTAGGAGAAGGATCTTCTGCAGCAAAAGGTGATGATAACTTGGAGGAAGGAGTAACAACATCAGCAGCAGTAGCCACCCCGTGAAGGAACATGGTAAAAAATTTTTGGTTTTGAAAACTTTGGTGCGAAATAATTTGGTTTTAAATGGGCTGTGTCCCAAAGACAATATTTTTTGGTTTGTAATGGACCCATAAGGGTCAAGACAATATGTTTTTCAAGTGTTGGGTTGGTCCAACACTTTTTATGCTTTCTGTAGGAAAAATCTTTACTTGGGTTTTGGGAAAAACTTTCCCCAAGTATCTTTATGAAAAATGTTTTAAGAGGTTGATATGTTAATTTCTTCATAGATGGTAACAACTTGCGAGTGGATGTAGAAATCCTTTGCAATTACGTAGATTGACATGTAAATGTCAATAACCGTTTGTACTTAGATGACACGTAAGTGTCATAACCATTTGTAAAGATCTTAGGGTCTAACGTATTGATTGAGTGATGATGGGTAATTCGTATATATTAAACATACGGGCCCACCACACACCTCAATCAAGGTTGACATCGTGCGCTCCAGGTGAGGTGTTTAAACCTTAAAGCGGTGAAAGAAAGTAATTTCTTTAAACCTTTGAAGGGATTAAGTACCTTAAACGGAGGTGAGATGGCCAGTCTCAAAACGGTTGTTTTCACGAGGACTTGTACTGAATTTGGAGACTTCCAGTTCTTGCAAAAATAACAAGTTAATGAAAGATTTCGACATCTTTTCTGATGTCACATTTTATTCGATAGAAGAACTATATAAAAATACTTTCTAAATAAAGAGTAGGAGATAGTCCGTACCTGATTTAAGATGTTAAGTTCTTGGGAGGATGTTTACATCTCAGTTAACCAGTGAGTTACATTCTAATGTTTCGTGTTTCCTTGCAAAACAGAAACATGTTAGGGGTGGGCGTTAGCTTAGCTAATGCCCCTCCGATGCTTAAGTCAGTAACTATCCCAAAAATTGAATAAAAATGGAAACAAGTATTTTTATTGAACTTAGGAAGGTAAAGATCATACCTTGGTTTTATTTGCATTGTAAAATAATCATGTAAACTTTCATAAAGTAGGTTTTGAGATGGATGGCGTTCCAGCTTCTGGGAATCCTTGCTCCTTCTAGAGTCGATAGCCAATAGGAACCTTTGCCTGCTTCAGCATCCACTAGGTATGGCCCTTCCCATTTGGGAGCCATCTTTCCAGCATTGAGCTCTCTTGTATTCTGAAACACTTTTCGTAGAACTAGATCACCAATTAGGAATTTTTGCTACCTAACATTCTTATTGTAGGATCTTGCAATCTTTTGTTGATATGCTGCTATCCTGATTTTAGCAAGGTCCCTCAGTTCGTCAACGGTGTCCAGATCATGACTTAGGTTGGTATCATTTTGTTCTAGTGTCAACATATTGAATCTGGCAGTGGGGACGACAACTTCTCCCGGGATGACCGCTTCTGCTCCAAACACTAAAGAATAGGGGGTTTGACCTGTCGCGTTCTTTGGTGTGGTTCTATCTGCCCATAGGACAAAGGGAAGCTCTTCTGCCCATCTTCCTTTCTTTTGATCTAGTCTCTTCTTTAGGTTATTGATGATTATTTTGTTGCTTGATTCTGCCTGGCCATTAGCTTGAGGATGTACAGGTAAAGATGTCACCATCTTAACTCCCCACCTAGCAAGAAAATCTTGAGTCTTCTTGCTGATGAATTGAGAGCCGTTGTCACATATTATTTCAGATGGGATGCCAAACCTACTAAATATATTTCTCTTAATGAAGGATATGACTTCCACTACCAGAAACAGGTGTTTTAGCGACGGAATTATCAGCGACGGACTCATTCCGTCGCTAAATAGCGGCGGAATATAAGCTTTAGCGTCGGAATTATTTTGGCGTCAAATTTAGCGACGGAATTTAATTTCGCCGCTAAAACGAATATTCCTCGAATATTCGTTTAATTACCGCCAATATTTTCGCGGTTGATTTACCGACGGAATATTCCGCCGCTAAATCTTTATCAGCGACGGAATTATTTCGACGGTGGAAATATATCATTTTTTATTTTTTTTATTTAACAGCGTCGGAAATATTCCGACGGTGAAATTAAAATATTTTTTATTTTTTTTTTGGAATATTACTGATGGAATATTTCCGCCGCTGAATAATTTTTTTTTTTTAATTTATCAGCGTCGGAAATATTCCGACGGTGAAATTAAATGTTTTTTTTTTTTTTGATTAAACACCGACGGAATATTTCCGCCGCTGATAAGTTAATATTTTTTGTTTATTTTTAGAACTAAATAACAAAATAACAAACTAAAAACATTAAAATATCATAAATATTTATGATATTTTTGAAAAAAATAAGTAAATCATAAATTTTTATTAATTTTAATTTAATAAATATCATTATTTTTTTATGTAAAATATGAAAGTTATTTTAAATTACTCTCATAAAAATAAATATGAGTCAATAAATATTATTTTTGAAAAAATAAATACCACATAAATATTTATTAATTTTAATTTAATAAATATCATTCTTTATAATTATATAAAACATGAAAATTGTTTTAAATTACACTAAAAAAATAAATATGAGTCAATAAATACCCTATACCCTATACCCTATACACTATACCCTATACACTATACCCTATACCCTATACCCTATACACTATACCCTATACCCTATACACTATACACTATACACTATACACTATACACTATACACTATACCCTACTCCCTCCGTCCCACCGATCTTAAGAATATATTGACTTTTTTTGTCAACTTTGAGTTGCTTTGACCAAGATTTTATAAAAAAATTATGATGCTAATAAAGATTTAAAAATTAAAAAAATGATTCACTATTAAAATACTTTCAATAAAAAAATTCAAATTTTTGTTAAGATTATCAAATTTTCTTTAAAGTTTTAGTCAAAGTTATCAAAAGTTGACAAAAAAGTCAATATATTCTTAAGAACGGTGGGACGGAGGGAGTATACCCTATACACTATACACTATACCCTATACACTATACCCTATGCCCTATACACTATGCCCTATACACTATGCCCTATGCCCTATACCCTATGCCCTATACCCTATACCCTATACCCTATACCATTCCTTATCACGAACTTGCACATAAGATTCAGCCTCAATCCATTTAGAGAAATAATCAGTCATAGCAAGCAAGAAAACTTTTCCCCCAGGAGCTTTAGGCAATTTTCCCATTATATCCATTCCCCATCTCATGAACGGCCAAGTAGAGAGGATTGGATGAAGCGATTCTGCGGGCTGATGCAAGATGTCGCTATGCCTCTGGCAGGAATCACATTTCTTGGCAAAGATGGTAGCATCTTGTCGCATTGTTGGCCAGTAATAACCCATCCTCAGAGCTTTCGTATATAAGCTTCTGCCCCCAGAATGGTTACCACATGATCCTTCGTGTAGTTCTCTTAGGACTTCTTTAGCTTTGTCGGCTTCGAGACATCTCAAATATGGTCCTGCAAATGATTTCTTAAATAGCACATTATCTATTAATATAAATCTTGAAATCCTTACCCTGAATGCTCTAGCATTCTTTTCTTCATCAGGGATAGTGCCATCTTGAAGATATTTAATTATTGGCGTCGTCCAAGATATTTCCATCTGATTATCAGGGATATCATCATCTATACAGAATAGTTCTAACCTTTCCACAGCAGGGATGTTAACATGTATGATTGGGATATTGGTCTGGGATAAACTTTTGAAAGCTGATCCAAGATTGGCCAATGCATCCGCTTGAGAGTTATCTTCTCGGGATATTTGTTCGAAAGAGAATATTTGAAATTTGCTTGCCAAAATTTTTACAATGCCCAAATAAGCTGTCATCTTGGCATTTTTTGCTGTATAGGAACCGTTAAAATGATTTACAAGTAATAATGAATCACTATATACCTGTATTGCTTTGACGTTCATGTCTAGAGCCACGGACAGGCCCACGATTAAGGCTTCGTACTCTGCCTCATTATTGGTGGCTTTAAAATCACAACTAATGGCCTGGGGTATGATGTCCCCTTGTGGTGACTTTAGGACAACACCTAACCATGTGCCCCTCATATTAGAAGCACCATCTGTGAATAGAGTCCACATCCTCAGGGTGTCCCCATCTTGGAATTGTTGGACCTCAAGTTCTACTTCAGGTTGCATACTTGGACTAAAGTCTGCCACAAAATCTGCAAGTGCTTGTGATTTTATTGCCGTTCTAGGCTCATATTTGATGTCATAAGTGCTTAACTGAACGGACCACTTGGCCATCATTCCTGACATTTCTGGTTTTCTCATTACACTTTTTATTGGATAGTTAGTACGAATGACAATAACATGAGTTTCAAAATAATGCCTTAACTTAATTGAAGCAGAAATTAAAGCTAATATTAATTTTTCAAGGTGTGAATACCTGGTTTCCGCATCGAGCAATGTTTTACTTACATAGTATATTGGGCTCTTGGATGCCATCTTGATCACGGACCAGGACGGCACTAACTGCGGTTTCAGAGACAGCTAAGTAGACACACAATGGCTCACCTTCTTGAGGCTTTGAAAGAAGGGGAGGTGTTGACAGGTACATCTTCAAATCTTGAAAGGCTTGTTCATGCTTATCAGTCCACTCGAACCTAGAATTTTTCTTTAAGATGTCATAGAATGGCTTGCATCTGTCTGAGGATTTTGAGATGAATCGATTTAATGCTGCCACCTTCCCTGTCAATCTTTGAACATCTTTTATGGATTTGGGTGACGTTAAGTTGATGATTGCTCTGATCTATTCCGGGCTTGCTTCTATCCCTCTTTGTGTCACCATGTAGCCCAAGAATTTCCCGGACTTCATGCCAAAATTGCACTTTACTGGGTTTAACTTCATGTTGAACTTGTCTAGGATGTCGAATGCTTGAGCAAGATCTCGAACATGATCTTCAGCTTTCTTTGACTTTATCACCATATCGTCGATGTATACTTCCATAGTGTCCCCAATCTGCTCCTTGAACATCATGTTGACTAGCCTCTGGTATGTAGCACCTGCATTTCTTAGTCCAAAAGGCATTGCAATATAACAATAAATACCTGTTGGGGTGATGAAGGCGGTGTCTTCTTGATCGGATGGTTCCATCTGGATTTGCTGGAATCCTGAAGATGCATCTAGGAAAGTCAATACTTCATGTCCAGAAGTGGCATCCACCAAAGTATCAATGTGTGGCAAGGGAAAAGGGTCTTTGGGACAAGCTTTGTTTAAGTCTGTGAAGTCAACGCAAACTCTCCATTTTCCGTTCTTCTTTTCTACTACCACCACATTTGCTAGCCATCTTGGATATTCAATTTCTCTGACCATCTTAGCTTTGAGTAGTCTATCCACTTCTTCTTGAATGATAATATTCCTTTCCCGTGCGAACTTTCTTCTCTTTTGGTGGATCGGTCTGAAAGATGGATCGATGTTGAGTTTATGGGTGATTACATCCTTACTGATGCCTGTCATATCTTCATGTTTCCATGCGAAGCTTTTAATCCTGCTCTGTAAGAGGTTGATAAGGTCTTCTTCTATTTCTGCTGGAACATCTTGGCCAACCAGCACTTTGAGATCTGGGTTTGAGGGATCTAAGAGTATCTCTTTCAAATCATGTTCCTTCGCCTCCAGAACCTCACGGGCCTTTCTCTGTAATTGCTATGCCATCTTAGGGGTCGTTGACGCCTTCATGGAAGTCATGTAACATTCTTTAGCTGACTGTTGATCGCTGTAAACCTTGACAACTCCCCAAGGTGTCGGCATCTTGACACATTGGTGATAGGTGGATGGTACAGCCTTCATTCCATGGATCCATGGTCTTCCCAAGATCACATTATAACAAGTTGTACTATCGATTACACAGAATTTCTCCATGGAATTGATACCTTCGACGTAGACTGGAAGTGTAATCTCACCCACTGTACTTTTGGTTTCTCCACTGAAACCCACGAGCACCGAGGTCCTTTTTACAATGCTGTCTTCAGGGATCTTCATTTCCTTCAGAGCATCCAGCATGATGAGATTCACAGAGCTGCCCCCATCTATTAGGATACGTCTGACCTTGCAGTTGGCTATCTGAAGTGCAACGACCAAGGCGTCATGATGTGGATCCATAACATTGTCCCGGTCACTTTCTTCGAAGGAGATGACATCTTGAGATGTGAGCTGTGACATCTTGGAGGATCTCTCGGGTTTCTCATCCTTAGCTTGCTTAGCGAATCTCTTAGCTGCAGAATAAGAAGTAACACAAATATCAGAACCATCACTAATAACATTAATTACCTTTGTTACCGGTGGAGGAGATGGTGGTCTGGTTGCAACGGGTTCTTTGTTCTCCATCTTGGTCTTGTGGTTCCCAAGGAGCTCTTTAAGATGTCCTTTAGACAACAGGTAACTAATCTCTCTCCTTAAGGCGATGCAATCTTCGGTAAGATGTCCAAAGTCTTCATGATAGGCACACCATTTGGATTTGTCCTTCCAGCCGGATGACTTGTCAGTCTTTCGAGGCCACCTTGCTTTATCTCCAAGATTGCTCATTGCACAGAGAATACCTGAAACATCCACAGAAAAACAATAATCAGATATTTTAGGAGATTCAATATCATCATCCCCATCATCTTCCACATAATTGACTTTGTTATGGTCATTTCTCTGATAGGGTCTGGATCTGTTCTGTCTTTGGTGAGATGATTCTATCTTCCTGTCAGGGTGGTCATATGTTGAAGCTTTGTCAGGATTCTTAGATTGCTGCGCCTTGTCCTCTTCTAGCCTAATAAATCTTAGAGCCCGATTTCGGATATCTTCCATTTTCTTGCACGGGTTCATCACTAGATCTTCATAGTAAGGGGAATCCTTCTTCAAGCCCATTTTGAAGGCTTCTGCAGCTGTTGCCATGTCCAGGTTGGGGATCTCCAAGACTTCTTTATTAAACCTGTTAACAAAGTCTTTTAATGCTTCTGTGGGTTGCTGAGTGATACGATAAAGGTCGCTGGTGAGCTTTTCAAACTGCTGGCTGCAAGAAAATTGATTGTTGAAGAGGTTGACAAGTTGAGCAAACGATCCAATAGAACCAGGAGGTTGACGGATCAGCCACTTCAATGCCGGTCCTACCAACGTCGAACCGAACCCTCGACACAAACAAGCCTCACGAAACTGGAGCGGGATGCGAACAATCTCCATCTTTTCTTGGTAGTGGGCGACATGCTCCTCAGGATCAGAACTTCCATCATACAATTTCATGGCAGGAACGCTGAATCCTTTCGGGATGTCCACATGTGCAATTGCTGGAGTAAAGCGAGATTGATTGTAGCATGTTGAGGAGACTTGCTGGATAGAAGGGGTGACACCTGGTACATTCATAATCATATCTCTCAATTCCTGAAGCTGATTTGCAATATAGGTTCCTGCAAAAGGATTAGTAGTACGACCAGTATTATCTAAAACAGGATTATTATTGAAATCAATGAAAGGATTAACATTATCTGTAGAGGATGTCAGAATAGTGCTATTAGTGAAGATGGGCCCTTCTGGAAAGGTCATCCTGTAGGCACTGGTAGCTAAGGGTGTTGACATTGCCACAGAAGTAGTAACGGGAGGGGAAGATGTTGACATCCTTATAGATGAAGCCATTGGTAGGAATTCATTGAAAGTTTGAGAGCTGTCCCCAATGTTGAAATCAAGGACTCTAGGACGATAAGGAGAAACATTATCCATTCTTTTGGAAAGTAACTCCTGCTCCTTTTGCACCTTGATCAAGCTTTCGGCTATCACGGAGGTGCTATTCTGTTGATGATCTAGCTGATTCTTCATCTGCATCAGCATGTTCTTGATCTCAAGATCAGGAGATGTCGACATCTGCTTCTTACCAGAATTCACAGGAGGAGGAGGCAATATTTCTTGGCCTCCGGTTGTCGATCGGTTACTGGTTTGAGGATTCACGCTGCTAGGAAGGGCTTTGGTGACGGCGGAAGTCAAAGGTTGGGTAGACATGGTAGAAACATAAGGATTTTGAACCAATTAAAAAACCAATGGCCCCTCGGTGGGCGCCAAACTATTTTGGTAAAAAACAATCAACAATGAAGAAATTTGAAATGAAACGAAGGAGGGTGCAATGGAATAAAATTGGTGCAATAATGTAATCAAGGTGGCTCGATCATGTATCGAGGAAAACCATTGAGATAACTATCTCGCCAGCACAAAACCTCGGGAAGCACCTACCTTCCCAAACAATTGTATTATCAATGAATTACAAGGTAGAAAGCTATGGCGGATTACAACGTGTTCTTGAGCTATGTGAGTGTAATGCGTGTGTATATATGTTCGTGTCCTGTTTTCTCCAGCCATGAGCTTTAAATAATAGAAAGAAAACAGAAAAAATCAAATCCTAACCAACTCCCCTGCAATCTCGGTAAGTCATCTTCATCTTGACTTAGTTTTCCGATCCGTTGAAAGGAGTCTGTTGGTCATGGCTTTTCTCACGTGCTTTTTTATCCCTGTGATTAAATATAACAGAAATAAATAATTGTTTTAAATAAATAATTTTTACCTTGCCCTTGAGTGTGAAGATGTTGACATGCTGATAAAAACTCAAGATGCATCAATCCTGAATTTTACCCATAACAGCGGTCTGGTTGCAACGGGCTCTTTGTTCTCCGTCTTGGTCTTGCGGTTCCCATGGAGCTCTTTGAGATGTCCCTTAGACAACAGGTAACTAATTATTTTCCTCAAAGCGATGCAATCTTCGGTAAGATGTCCAAAATCCTCGTGGTAAGCACACCACTTGGATTTATCACTCCAGCCGGACGACTTGTCAGTCTTTCGAGGCCACCTTGCTTTATCTCCAAGATTGCTCATTGCACACAGGATACCTGAAACATCAACAGAGAAACAATAATCAGAAATTTTAGGAGATTCAAAATCATCATCATCTCCATCATCTTCCACACAATTGACTTTGTTATGTCATTTCTCTGGTAGGGTCTGGATCTGCTCTGTCTTTGGTGAGACGACTCTATCTTCCTGTCAGGATGGTCATATGATGAAGCCTTGTCAGGATTCTTGGACTGCTGCACCTTGTCCTCTTCCAGCCTAATAAATCTTGGAGCTCGATTTCGGATATCCTCCATCTTCTTGCATGGGTTCATCACCAAATCTTCATAGTAAGGGGAATCCTTCTTCAAACCCATTTTGAAGGCTTCTGCAGCTGTCGCCATGTCCAGGTTGGGGATCTCCAGAACTTCTTTATTAAACCTATTAACATAGTCCTTTAAGGCTTCGGTGGGTTGCTGGGTGATACGGTAAAGATCACTGGTGAGCTTCTCAAATTGTCGGCTGCAAGAGAATTGATTGTTGAACAGGTTGACAAGTTGAGCAAACGAGCCAATAGAACCATGAGGTTGACGGATCAACCACTTCAATGCTGGTCCTACCAATGTCGAACCGAACCCTCGACACAAACAAGCCTCACAAAACTGGAGCGAAATGCGAACGATCTCCATCTTTTCTTGGTAGTGGGCGATATGCTCCTCAGGATCGGAACTTCCATCATACAACTTTATGGCAGGAACGCTAAATCCTTTCGGGATGTCGACATGCGCAATTGCTGGAGTAAAGCGAGACTGATTGTAACATGTCGGGGAGACCTGCTAAATAGGCGGGGTGACACCTGGCACATTCATGATCATATCTCTCAACTCCTGAAGTTGATTTTCAATGTAGGTACCTGCAAAAGGGTTAGTAGTACGAGCAGTATTATCCAAAGCAGAACTAGTATTGAAATTAACGAAAGGATTAGCATTATCTGCAGAGGATGTCAGAACGGTGCTATTAGTGAAGATGGGGCCTTCTGGAAAAGTCATCCTATAGGCACTGGTGGCTAAGGGTGTCGACATCGCCACAGAAGTCGTTATGGGGGGAGAAGACGTCAGGATTGGTGATGACGACATCCTTACAGACGATGCCATCGGAAGGAATTCATTGAAAGTTTGAGAGCTGTCCCCAATGTTGAAATCAAGGACTCTAGGACGGTAAGGAGAGACAGCGTCCATTCTTTTGGAGAGCAACTCTTGGTCTTTTTGCACCTTTATCAAGCTTTCGGCTATCAAGGAGTTGCTATTCTGTTGGCGATCCAGCTGATTCTTCATCTGAATGAGCATGCTCTTGATCTCAAGATCAGGAGATGGCGACATCTGCTTCTTGCCAGAATTCACAGGCGGAGGAGGAGGCAATGTTTCTTGGCCTCCGGTTGTTGGCCTGCTACTGGTTTGGGGATTCGCACTGCTAGGAATCGTTTTGCTGACGGTGGAAGTCATAGGTTGAGTAGACATGGTAGAATCGTAAGAATTTTAAACCGTTAAAAAACCAATGGCCCCTCGATGGGCGCGAAACTGTTTTGGTAAAAAACAATCAATAATAAAGAGATTCGAAATAAATTGAGTAAGGTGCAATGGAATATAATCGGTGTAACAATGAAACTAGGATGACTCAATCATGTAACGAGGAAAACCCTTGAGATAACTATCTCGCCGGCACAAAACCTCGAGAGGTGATTATGAGAACCTACCTTCCCAAACAATAGTATTAATCTTTCTGAGTTACAAAATATGAAGCTATGGCGGATTACAAAGTGTTTATGAACTGTGTGTGAGTAATGCGTGTCATGTGTTCCAGCCATAAGCTTTTAAATAGAAAAAATAGCTGAAGATAACTTAAACCCTAACAAACTCTCCTAGAATCTCAGTCATGCTATCTCTATCTTGACTTGGTCTCTTCAACCGTTGAAATGGGTCCATGAAACATGTTTTCCCACGTTTTTTTATTTCTATAATTAAATATAACAGAAATAAATAAATAATGAATTAATTATGTAAGTAATTTTTACCTTGTCTACGGGTGTGAAGATGATGACATGCTGGCAACTATTCAAGATGTAGCAATCCTGAATTTACCCACAACAAGGAACGAACACGAATTTGGTATATGGGACCATACATTTTCAAAAATATAGTGATTTTTATGTTAATAAAAAGTACAATGAATCTAGCTCAAACTTCTTTTTCGTCATCCATTATACTTTCACCCGACTATCATTTAAATCTTTTTTTATATACTCCCTCCGTCCCATTATTTGATTCACCATTTAGGCTTCGGCATGCAAATTAAGGGTGTAGAAAATGTTGTGAGTGTAATAGTAAAATAGGAGAGAGAATGAGTGGAGGGAATAGTAAATTATAATGGTGTTGTGAGTATTAAAATAATGTAGAAGAGAGAATGAGTGGAGGAAATAGTAAAGATTCTTTGCCAAAAAAGAAAAGGTGAAGCTTTCAATGGGACACCCAAAATGGCAAAATGTGAAGTTATTAATGGGACGAAGGGAGTATATAAAATAATATCTCTAGGCAAGTCTTCAATCATTATATACCTAAAATGAACCTATCGGGCAAATTGCATTTCAGTTACTTGAATTTGTCGATATGTTTCAATTGGTTATCGAATTTGCATTTGTTACAAGTTGGTTATTGAGTTTGTTTTTTTGTTGCAATCAGGTGTAATTTTGGATGAACCGTTAATAATCTAACGAAAAGTATAACATATATCACTCACGTGAGTTACTTAGGGATATTTTGATGTTTTTCATGAGATGAAAAGTCCAGAAAAAGAAAAAGACACTTCTTATATTGCTCCGAATTTTCCGGCCCCATATCGTCTCCGTCCTCTCCTCTCCGCCTCTTTCTTGCTGAATTTCACCAACTGGGTCACATCAAAACTTATTGCCGAGTCAACACTCGTGTTCCCACTTCCATTTCTTGAAATTTGTGAACAAGTTTCAAGAACGACTCAGTTTCCTCCCGATTGACTGCATCAAATGAGGCCGTCGAAGTCGTCGGATGGATGAGCAATAGGTCCGATTTGGTTGGCAAATTCGACTGGTGAAATAGCCGCAAGAACAATTGGAGTTCCCTTTCAGAAATGGATTCGGGAACGTGACAAATCACGAGGTCTGCCATAGCTCTGGTACCTCTCGTATACAGAGTCCCCAAACCTTGCAAAGCATGATTAGAAATCTCTTTGTTTTTTTCGAAATTTGAATGAACTGGGGAGAAGAATTAGGCTCAAATGTGGAAAGGGTCAAAAGCAAGAGAGTGAGGAATATGAGGAGAGCACAAATTGAAATGGTGGACTGTGCTTTGGTGAGGATTTGATTGGAATTTGTTCTTTTCAACAGGGTATTAACGACACTAATTGTTTGAGCATTCTTCACACATTGTAGATATGTTCTATGAGCATGGAGGAAGTTGGGGTGGGCGACGGCGAGCTGAGGGTGAGAGACGACATGGATGAAGAGGAGAGTGTGTGTAGAAGAGAGAGAGAGAGATGAAGATGAGGCCATGGTGGAAGAGAAAGAAGTATCTTTTTCCGGTCTTCTCATTCCATGGAAAATACCAAAACACCCCTAAGTAACTCACGTGAGCGGCACATGTTATGTTTTTCGTTAGATTTTTAACGGTTCATCCAAAATTACACCTGATTGCAACAAAAAGACAAACTCAATAATCAACTTGTAACAAATGCAAATTCAATAACCAATTGAAACATCTCGACAAAGTCAAATAACTAAAATGCAATTTGCCCGAACATATTTTAATACTTATTTAATAATTGATATTCACTTGTATACTCATAACAACTATCTATTAACTATTCACACTCCACCTTCTCATACATACCCCACTTTTCGTACTCATAACACTTACACTTTACATTAACCTCCGTGCCTGAACACAAAGCTCAATGGTATATCGGGCCGAGGGAGTATAATATTGATAGTGTAGTATGTGTTGTGAGTATTAAAAGTAAAGTAAGAGAGCAAAAGTGCAATAGATAATGAGTTGGCTTTGGGAGAAACTAGTTTCTCCCAAATATTATAAAAAGTCCTGTTTTATTTTAAAAATCGGTTCAATGACCGGTTCAAAAAGCCGGGTTAGTTTGGTTTAAAATTCATGAGCCGATTTTTTTAAGTTAAAAACAAGATTTTTTATAATATTTGGGGGAAATTAGTTTCCCCCAAAATTTTTTGATAAATAATAGTAAGTGGATTGTTGTTTTAAAAGGTAAGTGAGTCCCATTGAAAAAAGAAGTATTATCAAGTTTAGTTAACTAATATAGTTAGGTTAGTTAAGTATTGTTTTTTTTTATAATCTAATTATGCGATGTGACAAAAAGGTACTATTCTGCGCTAGAATGTAGAATAAGGCTCCGTTTGTTTCATGTAAAACATTTTTCGGAAAATGTTTTCCTTGTTTTCAGGTGTTTGTTTCAAGTAAAATGTTTTCCGAAAAATGTTTTACCTACTTTCGAGTGTTTGGTAACCACTTGTAAAAGAAAGTCAAATGTAAAACATTTTACAAGGATGTAAAAAAAGGAGGTTTTCTTTGTAAAATGATTTACCAATTTCAAATTCGTAAATCATTTTACAACTCTTGTTCTTGGCCTTAATGTACAACTCATATTACGCTCGGTACAACATAATAATAATAATAATTAAAAAAAAAATTTAACTGCCCCCACCCACCCCCCCCCAAAAAAATTTTTTTTTTCTTTTTTGTAACCGCCCCACCCACCCCTTCTACCCCACCCCCACCCTCCCCCCAATTTTTTTTTTTTTTTGGAAACCGCCCCACCTGCCCCCTGCCTACCCCACCCCCTCCCCACCCCCCCCCACCCAAAAAAAAATTATTTTTTTTTGGAAACCGCCCACCCACCCCGCCTACCCCACCCCCACCCTCCCACCCCCAATTTTTTTTTTTTATTTTTTTGGAAACCGCCCCACCCACCCCCTGCCTATCCCACCCCCTACCCACCCCCACCCCCTCCCCAAAAAAAAAAAAAAAATTTTTTTTTTTGGAAACCGCCCCACCCCCCCCCTCCCTCCCCTACCCCCCCCCCAAAAAAAAAAAATTTTTTTTTTTTGGAAATCGCCCCACCCACCCCCTGCTTACCCCACCCCCTACCCACCCCCCCAAATTTTTTTTTTATTTTTTTATTTTTTGGAAACCGCCACCATTCCCCCCCCACCCAAAAAAAAAAATTTTTTTTGGAAACCGCCCACCCACCCCCACCCCCCAAAATTTTTTTGGAAACCGCCCCACCCACCCCCGCCCACCCCACCCCCCACCCACCCACCCCCCAAAAATTTTTTTTTTTTTTTTTGGAAACCGCCCCACCCACCCCCTACCCGCCCCCCCAAAAAAATTTTTTTATTTTTTTTTGTAACCGCCCCACTCACCCCCTGCCTACCCCACCCACCCCTGCCTACCCCACCCCTACCCACCCCACCCCACCCCCAAAAAAAAAAATTTTTTTGGAAACCGCCCCACCCACCTGCCTACCCCACCCCCACCCACCCCCCCAAAATTTTTTTTTTGAAACCGCCCCACCCCCCCCCCAATTTTTTTTTTATTTTACCCCCCCTACCCACCCACCCACCCCAAAATAAATAAATTTTTTTTATTTTTTATTAAAAAAATTAAAAAAAAAATTTTTGGGGGGTGGGGTAGGCAGGGGGTGGGTGGGGCGGTTTCCAAAGTTGATTTAAATTAATAAAAAAAAAGTGACATTTTCGGAAAACATTTTCGTCAAATTTGCCAAACAACTGAAAACAAGACCATGATATTTTACAAGAAAACATTTTACATGGAAATCTTTTTACATGAAAACATTTTACAAGGAAACCTTTTTACATGAAATCATTTTACATGAAAACATTTTCCGGAAAATGTTTTACGCGAAACAAACGGAGCCTAATATTTGAGAGATTCATTTTGAAGGGAATGCATAAAATACCTCAAAGAATCCCACAAAATTAATATTAATTATTGGTAATATCTTTTTAGTTATAGATAAGATGATCTCATAAAAATAGTATTACTGATCATATGCCTAGAGTTATTGACAATTTTCTATGGTTTTATTCACGGTTCTATTTGAGAGAGTCCCAATTTTACTATTTGTTAATGTAGAGTTGAAAGTATTAAGTTGCTGAACTTTAAGACTTGAGTTTGTTTGACGATAATAAATCAATTACATCTGAATTTAATCAAAATTTCAACTCAACATTAAAATTATTTGAATTATTTGAATAATCTTAATGATTGTATAATAAAATAAAGTCATCATTGACATATATGTCACTATTATTGTAACTAGATTATATTTTTATATATTTAAATATTTTTTGTTGGTACTTCATTTGATAATAAAATTTATCATGATTATTTTTGTCAACTAGACTAAATTTTGACAAAAAATGAAGAAATTTTAATAATGATACTCTATTAAAAATAATTTAATGTTAAGAAAACTAATTTTTAATACATATTCAAAATTAATTTATATTAAAAGTTAAAATATTTGAACAAAAGAAAGTAACAATAAATAAATAAAATATGTTGATGAGAGGATTTAAACTAATTCCTTTTTTTTCTCTTTCTTTCCCCTCTTACATTCTTAAGACACCCATTTCCAATTTAAATTAATAGTTATCTTACCAAATAAGCTTAATTTTTTAATCTTTTAAACTATTCCAAATTAAAAGCTTAATTAGTTTACCAGATAGACTATAATCTCCACACATTCAGATTTAGTAACCATAATAATGTGACAAAGAGAGTATATTTTTTGAAATATCTAGAGTGTAGAAAATTTATACCAAATTGAATGATCATTTTTGTTCCATAATGATTGATCTTTTGAAATTTTTCCAAAAAAAAACTTTGTCCCTAAAGGATAGTATATTTTTTTAATTTTTTTCACAGTTCATTATATTTTTGTAAAACTAAAATTTTGAAAGCGAATAGCAAGAATGTTTACGATTTTTCCTATTTAAATTCAACATTTTTAAAAAACCTATTAAATTTAAAATTAAATTTAAAATGATCATTTATTTTGGTACGGAGAGAGCAATATGTTCAAAATATCTGAACAGCGTTTGTCTATCACCACCATGATCCCACAAAAATAGTTTAACCGATAGTTATTTGTAATTATCTATAGTTCTATTTGAAAGGGTTTGATTTATCCCAATTTGAATGTTAGTTAGTATTTCCATCTTATCTTTAGATTTCACCAACAACTATCTATGACATATTCAAACTTAGTCATCTATATAAACCAATTATTGTATCACATTAACATCAACACTCATCTCACGAACTAGAGGTGTTATTTTTTCTTTCTTTTAATATTTACAGGCAATTGATCAATGGCTTTGGTGATGAAAAGGTACTCTACGCTCGTTTTGATTATACTCGCAACCTCAGTAGCTCATTTGGCTACATCAAGAAGGTTGAGTGAAGATGAAGTTACGATGCTAGAAAAACATGAAGAGTGGATGGTTCGCCATGGACGCGTTTACAATAGCAAAGAAGAGAGAGACGCCCGATTCAAGATATTCAAAGACAATATAAAGTTCATAGAAGACTTCAATCGAGCTGCAAATCATACTTACAAGATCGGAATCACCAAATTTACTGACCTAACTCCAGAAGAATTCAAAGCCACTTATGCTTCAGGATTCAAGGCGTCATCCTCTTCACATCCAGATGACTATTCGGGAATGTCATTCATGTATGAAAATGTGAATGTTGCTGACTTGCCGTCTTCCTTGGATTGGAGAGCCAAGGGAGCTGTCACCCCTGTCAAAAGCCAAGGACACTGCTGTATGCTCTCAGTTCTTTCTTTAAATTAGATTAAACTTTAATAGTTAGTTCCCTCCGTCCCAAACTTTTTGTTAGTTATTTTCTTTTTGGTCTGACTGATGATTTGAATATAAATGACTTGCAGACTCCTGTTGGGCATTTGCAGCGGTGGCAAGTATAGAAGGGATCAATAAAATCAAAACTGGTCAGCTGATTTCACTTTCTGAGCAAGAGATAGTTGATTGTATGGGTCTACAAGATTCATGTTATACTGGTGGTTACCCTGAAGATGCATACAACTTTGTCGCACAATTTGGAGGCATAGCAACCGATTCAGATTATCCATACATTGGACAATATCACGAAGCTTGCCATGCAGCTTCCCCAGCTGCCCGCATCACCACCTTTGAACGTGTTCCTTCCTATGATGAGGTTTCTTTGCTAAAGGCAGTGTCTAATCAACCCGTTTCTGTTTTTGTTAATGCAGATTATTTGCAATTTTACCCGGGTGGAGTAATAATGACCATGGACTATACTAGTCCATTGAACCATGTTGTTAGTATTGTAGGGTATGGTACGGATGAGGAGATGGGGGTTAAGTATTGGTTGGTAAAAAATTCATGGGGGACGAATTGGGGCGATGATGGATATTTTAGGGTGCAACGAGACTCGGGTCTTAGAGAAGGGACACTGGGGATTGCCACAAATCCTACTTATCCTGTCATCTAAAATATTCGCCTATTGGTGTTCGACATAATAATACTAGTTAGTTAGTTCGGTTGTTTTAATCTTTCATAATTGTTAATTTTTAGAAATTAAATAGGATTTTTTTATTTGAAATAACTAGGAAATTTTGCATGTCCTTCTTAGTCAAAATAATATTAACATGCAATTACATTAATCGGTGTCCTATCTTGTTTTTGTTTCGTTCTTCAATACTACTAATTACACACAATAATTGTTAAATATATATATTTAGTTCAGCCAAAAAGAAAAAAAAAATTATATATATATATATTTCAGATAAGTTTTAAATAGTTCACATTATACTTGGTTTCAAAAAATAAAAAATAAAAAAGTGTTCATTGTACCTTGTTGTTTTCCTGCATTAAGACATGCAAGCAGATCAATGAACTACGAGACGCCACTAAAGATAAACATGAGATAATACAAAAGAGATCTCATATTGGAATTTTGAGGTCACATCAGATTTTCATATGAAAACTTTTCATAGCAATATTGTAGGAAATCAATTTAGAATTTTCCTAAAACTTGTGATCTTATTAGTCAACTCTTGAATATATATGTGTTACAATAGAAAAAGAGAAAAGAGTTCTAATCTACCAAGGAGATCATATTCCCAATCAATTACTGAACATAAGATAGACAGAAAAAGGAAATAATTCACGCCAGATTTACGGGGCTGGACGGTCGCCCAGCTGTACAGTCGTTTCTGCGTTGTTGATATTTGGGGCTGGACGGTCGCCAGCTGTACAGCCGATTCAGCGCTTTTGAGAGTTGGAGTTGGGCGGTCGCCCTCTATGCCCGGGCGGTCGCCCATCTGAACAACGTCATATTTACACCCTCTCTCAAGTTGAGTTTGGGAATTAAGAATGCCCAACTTGCTAACGAGCAAATCAAACTGTTGCTTTTCAAGAGCTTTAGTAAAATATCAGCCAGCTGCGTTTTAGTAGAAACATAAAAAGGAGAGATAAGGTCATCCGAAATGGCATCACGAACAAAATGGCAATCTATTTCAATGTGCTTTGCTTTGTTCGTTCATGAAATGCAGGGTTCTTAGAGATATCTAGAGCCATAGAGCCGACTGGCTATCACAAAATATATTAATTGCCTTGGCATGATGAACACAAAGACTTAACAGTAAACCTTTCAAGTTGGATTCCGGAATTACCAATTTCGGAATAATGTAATCCGAAATTGGTAATTCCGGAATTCCTTTTTATTTTTTCGAAAAATTCAATTTCGGAATTGGTAATCAATAACCGTTCTTCAGTGGTTCGACTCTGGACTTACCTTTGCTGCATTCCTTGTGTGTGACTAGTTTCTTTAAATTATTGTTTCAAACACTTAGTTTATTTTTCCCGTCTTAGAAATTAATTCATCAACAAACAAACCCCCCCTTTTGTGTGTGACTAGTTCGTAATCAATAACCGTTCTTCAGTGGTTCGATTCTGGACTTACCTTTGCTGCATTCCTTGTGGCCGAGTCCCGGTTTAATTTAGTAGGTGTGCGACTAAGCCTACCACTGCTCAAAATACATTTGTGCTAACAAAAAAAAGTAGGAAGATTATTTCGGAACGGAGGGAGTATTTCTTTAGGGTTTTTAATTTTGAGAGAACAAATAAAGATTTTATTAATTAATAACTTAATCTAAGTTAGTAGTTAAAATCTTGCAAAAAACTAATTTTTTCTTAACATAAGAAAAAAATTAGTTTTAAAGCATTAAGTCAAACTAATAAGAGTGATGAACTGTTCTGAAAACTAATTTTTTATAACATAGCACAAATTGTGCTATGTTAAGTGTAACGTGGATGGCACGTAATGATTTAATGAGAAAATCTATTTTTTCCGTCAAAAAAACATTTAACTGCAACCATTTCACGACTTTGGACCCTAAATAACAAAAAAAAATAAAAATTTGGACCCCGCTGCACATATGACTCGTTAAGAGCATCTACAACAGTTTGGTGAAGAAATTGCACCAAATATCTTAAATCATCTCCAAAAGTTTGCTTCAAATTTTGCACCAAATAAGAATATTCTCAGAATATTTCTTATCATTTCATTTAATTAAAATGTTTTCAATTAATCGTATATTATTAATAATAATATGATTCAAATTACATTATATTAAATAATTAAATAATAAATTAATAAATATAAATAATATATTTAAAATACAAATACATATAAAATTCAAGTACAAATGACAAATACTAAATTAAATAATATTTATTATCTCCGTATCAAAATAAATGTACAAATTTTAATAAAAATTAATTTGTTAAAAATTTAATTTCACAAAAATTAAACGCACGAAGGGAGAAAGAAGTACAACAACAACAACAAAGCCTTAGTCCCAAAATAATTTGGGGTCGGCTAACATGAATCCTCATATGTTATCGTGAAAATAAAAATAAAAATAAAAAATAAAATAAAAAATAAAATAAAAAATAAAATAAAAAAAAATAGAAAAAAATAAATAAAAATAATAAATAAATAAAAAATAAATAAAAAATAAATAAAAAAATCAATCCCCCACATGGATTTTTGCCCTCCACTCCGGCCTCTTCAACACCATACTTTCATCCACTCCAAGTAAATTCATATCATTTTCAATTACTCTAATCCAAGTTTGTTTGGGTCTTTCCCTACCCCTCGCCATTTTATCATTTCTTAACTGTTTCGGCCTCCTAACCGGTGCATCACTCGGTCTCCTTCTCACATGTTCAAACCACCGTAGACGATTTTCCCTCATTTTATCCTCAATGGGCGCAACTCCTACTTTACCTCTGATCACCTCATTCCCCAATCGATCCTTTCTTGTATGACCGCACATCCATCGAAGCATACGCATCTCCGCCACATTCATCTTATGCACGTGACACTGTTTCACGGCCCAACATTCGGTGCCGTAAAGCAATGCCGGCCTAATTGCCGTGCGGTAGAATTTTCCCTTTAATCTATTGGGCATGCCGCGATCACATAGAAACCCTGTAGCACTCTTCCACTTCAACCAACCTGCTTTAATCCTATGAGCCACATCTCCATCTAATTCTCCATCCTTTTGGATAATGGATCCAAGATAGCGAAAAAACTCAGAAGCTTGGATAATATTTCCATCAAATGTGACCGCCCGCCTCCCTACTTCCAACTCGCTAAACTTACACTCCAAATATTCGGTCTTGCTTCGCTAATCGAAAACCTCGAGATTCCAAAGTGTGTCTCCACAACTCCAATTTACTTTCAACACCCTCTCTTGTCTCATCAATCAGCACAATATCATCTGCGAACAGCATACACTTTGGTATATCATCTTGGACTGACCTCGTCAATTCGTCCATTATCAAAGCAAAAAGAAAGGGGCTAAGTGCGGAACCTTGATGCACTCCAATCTTTATAGGGAACTCTTCAGTCTTCCCAACACTAGTCTGTACACAAGTACTAACTCCATTATACATGTCCTTGATAATATCAATATATTTCTTTGAAACACCCTTCTTTGCTAATGCCCACCAAAGTACCTCTCTTGGCACTTTATCATACGCCTTCTCCAAATCAATGAAAACATATGCAAATCTTTCTTTTGATCCCGATATTTCTCCATGGTTTGTCTCATAAGATATATTGCCTCCATAGTCGATCTTCCTGGCATAAACCCAAATTGGTTATCCGAAATATCCACAATTTTTCTCAGCCTTTGTGCAATCACTCTTTCCCAAAGTTTCATAGTATGGCTCATTAGTTTGATCCCCCGATAGTTGGTACAATCTTGGACATCACCTTTATTCTTATACAAAGGGATCAGAGTACTCTTCCGCCACTCCAATGGCATTGTGTTAACTCTCTATATCTTGTTAAATAGCGTTGTTAACCAATCTACTCCCCTCTCCCCGAAACATCTCCAAACCTCAATTGGTATACCATCCGGTCCAACGGCTTTCTTCAATCTCATCTTTTTCATTGCCATTTCCACTTCACTCTTTCGAATTCTCCGCATAAAATCTCGATTAACCATATTCGAAGAGATATTTAAATCTCCAATATCCTGCTCTTGACCGCCATTGAACAAGTTATCAAAGTACGAACTCCATCTATCTTTTATCTCTTTATCCCCGACTAAAACTCTTTGGTCTACATCCTTCACACATTTAACCGTCCCAATATCTCGTGTCCTCTTATCACTCATACGAGCGAGTCTGTAGATGTCCTTTTCCCCTTCTTTTGTATCCAACTTATCATAAAGTTTCTGATTCACCTTTGCTCTTGCGTCTCTTACTGCTTTCTTAGAATCTCTTCTAGCTTCCTTATACTTCTCATAGTTCTCGTCGCTCCTACATTTCCCCAATAATTTGTAGCATTCTTGCTTGCCCTTTATTGCTTGTTTTACTTCCTCGTTCCACCATGATGTGTCCTTACTTGGTGGCCCATTTCCTCTAGATTCTCCAAGGACTTCTTTCGCCACCTCCTTTATGGTATGTATCATCTTAGTCCAAGTCGAATCTATATCCATATCCTTCATATTATCCGCCCAAATACCGGTATCGACCATCTTAGCTACAAATTTCAGTTGATTTTCCCCTTGAAGTCTCCACCACTTGATTCTAGGGTCTACCTGTGATTTTCTCTTCCTCGAAATTCTCTTACTTCGAAAATCAAGTACCACCAGTCTATGTTGAGTTCTTTGTGCTCTCACCCGGAACAACCTTGCAATCTGTATAACTCTTTCTACAAGTATTTCTTACTAAGAAGAAGTCAATCTGACTCGCATTACCTCCACTCCTATAGGACACCAAGTGAGATTCTCTCTTCTTGAATCAAGTGTTCATTATACTCAAGTCATATGCCAAAGCAAAGTCCAGGATACTATTTCCTGCTTCATTCCTCTCTCCAAAACCAAAACCTCCATGTATGCTCTCAAAGCCATGTCGACTAGACCCCACATGTCCGTTCAGATCACCACCAATCACTAATTTCTCACCACTAGGTACTCGTTGCACTACCTCCTCCAAATCTTCCCAGAACACTTGTTTAATAGATGCATCCAACCCTACTTGTGGTGCATAGGCGGAAATAATAGTTATAATCTCATCACGGATCACCAGTTTAATGCCCATAATTCGATCACTCTTCATGTACACTTCCACCACATCATTAATATATTCCTTATCAATAATGATACCCACTCCATTTCTACCCTTATCCTTTCCTGAGTACCAAAGCTTAAAACCCCAAGGCGATATTTCTTTTGCTTTCTCTCCAACCCACTTAGTTTCCTGTAGACACATTATGTGAATCTCCTCCTCCTCATAACTTCCATCACCTCTGCTGATCTCCCTGTCAATGATCCAATGTTCCAAGTTCCAAAGCGCATCCCAATACCCTTACACCTATCATGGACTAGCTTCTTTACCCGCATTCGTCCGCAATGCGGGAACCCTTGCATATTTGACACCACCCCCGTGCGAAGAGATGGCGCGTCGCTTCCGGGCGACGACCTAGCAACCTTTGCATACTTATCACTACACCCAGGTCTTTGAAGTGTAGCGCACCCTTGCATATTTGACATCACCCCCGGGCGAAGAGATGGCGCGTCGCTTCCGGGCGACGACCTAGCAACCTTTGCATACTTATCACTACACCCAGGTCTTTGAAGTGTAGCGCGTCGCTGCAGAGGAAACTCCCCAACGATATTCATATTCCGATTCATGTCATGTTAATGTGACAAAATTTTTAAGCTTGCTGTCACATGCCTACCGCAACCCTCGCCCTTTATCCTGACTTGGGACAGGCAAGGATAAATCCCTTGTGGGTTTGAAGGGAGAAAGAAGTAAACAATTTTAATTTTACAAAGATTAAAAAAGGGAAAAACAGGGATAACGCAGAGCACATTGAAATAGATTGCCATTTTGTTCGTGATGCCATTTCGGATGGCCTTATCTCTCCTTCTTAGAGATATCTAGAGCCGACTGGCTATCACAAAATATATTAATTGCCTTGGCATGATGAACACCAAGACTTAATTAACAGTAATCCTTTCAAGTTGGATTCCGAAATTATCAATTCCAGAATAATGTAATTCGAAATTGATAATTTCGGAATTCCTTTTTATTTTTTCGAAAAATTCAATTCCGGAACTGGTAATCAATAACCGTTCTTCAGTGGTTCGACTCTGGACTTACCTTTGCTGCATTCCTTGTGTGTGACTAGTTTTTTTAAATTATTGTTTCAAACACTTAGTTTATTTTTCCCGTCTTAGAAATTAATTCATCAACAAACAAATTCCCCCTTTTGTGTGTGACTAGTTCGTAATCAATAACCGTTCTTCAGTGGTTCGACTCTGAACTTACCTTTGCTGCATTCCTTGTGACCGAGTTCCGGTTTAATTTAGTAGGTGTGCGACTAAGCCTACCACTGCTCAAAATACATTTGTGCTAACAAAAAAAAGTAGGAAGATTATTTCGGAACGGAGGGAGTATTTCTTTAGGGTTTTTAATTTTGAGAGAACAAATAAAGATTTTATTAATTAATAACTTAATCTAAGTTAGTAGTCAAAATCTTGCAAAAAACTAATTTTTTTGTAACATAAAAAAAAAATAGTTTTAAAGCATTAAGTCTAACTAATAAGAGTGATGAACTATTCTGAAAACTAATTTTTTATAACATTTAAAAAAAAACTAGTTTTTCACAAGAGTTACTCAAGTTAGTAAGGGAAATAAAAAATACTTCATCCGTCCCGTCCGAAAGGGCACAAATTTCCTTTTTGGGCGTCCCATTTAAAAGGGCACAACCCCAAAAAGGAAAGTTTTTATTATTTTTATACTCTTCCTACCCCACTCATTCTCTCTCCTACTTTACTTTTACACTCACAACATTATCTCTCCTAACTATTCCTCCCACTCATTCTCTCTCCTATTTAATTTTTCATACTCATAACATTTAACCTTTTTCTCTTTCTTACATCACTTTCCTTATTCATTTCTTAATTTCCGTGCTAGGAGGCAAAATTGCCCTTTCGGGCGGGACGGAGGGAGTATTCGTTTACTCTAGAAAGATACTCCCTTCGTCCCGGCCGACTTAGGATTTTTTGAAATGGCACGGGGATTAAGGAAAAGGTAAATGTTGTGAGTGTAATTTAAAAATAGGAGAGAGAATGAGTGGAGGGAATAGTAAATTATAATGGTGTTGTGAGTATTAAAATAATATAGGAGAGAGAATGAGTGGAGATAATAGTGATTTAAGGTTTCCATTTTGGGCCGTCCTAAGTCGGGTGGGACGCCCAAAATGGCAAAAAGTCTTAAGTCGGCCGGGACGGAGGGAGTATATTTTTATTAAGTGAGATATGTATAAAGAAAAATTATGTCATAATTATGTTTAATTAACTTCAAAATGTATTGGATTGTGGATATAAGTGAAACTACAATAGTGTATACTCCCTCCGTCCCAATAAAAGCTTCACTAATTATCCAAAAGGGTGTCCCGTTAGAAGCTTCACCTTTCCTTTTTTGGCAAAAAATCTTTACTATTTTCTCCACTCATTCTCTCTCCTACATTATTTTAATACTCACAACACCATTATAATTTACTATTCCCTCCACTAATTCTCTCTCCTATTTTCAAATTACACTCACAACATTTTTTTCCCTCCCATTTTCATAATTTGCGTGCCCACCAAAAAGGGTGAAGCACTTATTGGGACGGAGGGAGTATAATAATATCTCTGAAATTTTCATTATTTCCTTAACATCCAAAAGTCAACGCAGGGGGCATTTGAATTTGAAGTAGCATTTCCGGAATTCAATTTTTCCAAAATCCCAGTTTTTCAATTTTATAAAAAAAAAAAAAATTAATTCCGGAATTACCCGTTCCGGAATTGAATTTTCGAAAAAAAAAAAAGGAATTCCGGAATTACCATTTCCGGATTACATTATTCCGGAATTGGTAATTCCGGAATACAACTTGAAAGTGCTACTTAATTTGGTACATAACTTTTGGGATTTTTTTTTTTTTTAAATATAGCTTTTAAAAATATTATATACGAAAATAACATTTTAAAAAATTTAAGTACCAAACTAACACTTTTCATTTGAATCCGGAATTGGTAATTTCGGATTAATGCATTCCGAAATTACCAATTCCGGATTTGATTTTTTTTTTTTTTAAACTGAATTTCCAAAAATTATATTTCCGTTAATAGGGAGCGATCGTGCTTATAGCATGGAGCGATCGCTCCTATTGTACTCCGGCGTTACCAATTTCGGATTCCTTTTTTTTTTTTTTTGCAAAACTTATTTAATTAGGAAATTAATATTTTCTGAGAAAAGAAGAGAGCGGTCGAGCCGGTTTAGGGGGCGATCACTCCTAATGTAATCCGGAATTGGTAATTTCGAATTTTAATTTTTTTTAATAATGAATTGAACTGAATTTGAATAAAGTAATGTTTTTTTTTTTGAAAAATTCAAATCCGAAAATGCTAATTTCGGATTTGCTTTACAAAACCCTTCTTTCCCAGCAGATCTGTAAAAAAATAATGTATAATCAAAACTCAGTGAAGAAGAATGAAAAAAGAAGGAAGATAGAAGAGGAGAGTAGATGAATTTTTTCCAAAAAAATCTGAAAATTCAAGAAGTTGATTAAGAAGTTCAAGAAGAAGAGAAGAGAGGTGATTAAGAAGGTACATTTAATCCCTCTTATTTTTTGTTTGAAATTTAAATTTAGTATTTATTTGATTTTTTTGTAAATGTAGTGATATTGTTAAATTAGATTTTTTATAATTTATTTTTTCAATTTTTAGGAATAAATATGGCTGGAGTTCCACTTATTTTCATGTGTTATTGGGGAGGAAATGATGAACACCCGTTTGAAGGTGAACATTTTGAAAGGGGACCAAAATGTGCACTTAGGGCTAAAACTCGGTGGAGTTACAAGAAGTTGATTAAAAAGTTAGCTAAGAAAATTGGGGTAGATCGAGCTATTGTTCAGTTGCAAGTTACATGTAGATATCCTCATCTTGTCGCTCCCGGGATTGCAAATTATATTTCATTTGTAATTGACAATGATATGGGTATGGAAGTCATGTTTGATGTTATCGCTCAGTTTGGTGGGTTGAGTAGCTTACAATTGTATGTTAAGATAAATTTAGTTGATAATGTGAATGTTGAAGAGTTTGAAACCCATGAGGAGCCATTCCAAAATGAGTATGTTAATGACATGGATACCTTCCAGATGGGTTCTTTAAGCTGCTATAGTCAGAGGGATGCTGGAACAAGTACACAAACATATGTGGAAGAGGAAGAGGGAGAGGAAGAGGAAGAGGAAGAGGGGGAGGAAGAGAGAGAGGAAGAGGGTGAGGAATTGTATAATGATGATGATAATGATTCAGATTATGAAGAAAATATTGGGTTGCTTCTAAATGAAGATCATGACGATGGATATGATGATTGCAGTAGTCCTACTGATGATAGCGAGAATGAGGGAGAAGATTTGACGTTACATTTGGTTGCTTACGAAGAACCACAACATCATGTGCATGAGAGAGTCGGGTATCAATTTTATCGTGATATTGGAGAAAGATCAGAGATATATGATGATAACCAATATGACTTTGCTGAATGAAATGTAGAACATGATGAAATTGCCAAAGGTATTCTCTTTTCAAAGAAGACAGATGTGCAGTATAAAATGAAGTTGTTTCATATTAAGAAAAATCTGCGCTTCAAGGTAAAACGAAGCACACCCCGAAAGTGGACTATTGAGTGTTTGGTGAAAGATTTTCCGTGCAATTTTTATGTGAATGTGAGTTTGAAGAATGCCGGGTATTGGGAAGTTACCAAATACAAGGGTCCTCATTCTTGCTTGGGAACTGAAATTAACCAAAATCATCAAAACATGGATGCTAAGTTCATAGGGCAAGAAGTTTTGGAACTGGTTAAGGCTGATCCCGAGTTGAAGATTGCACTAGTGAAGGCGGAAATAAAAAAAGCCCATGGGAAGGAAGTTTCATATAGAAAGGCATGGTGTGGCAAACAAAAAGCTATTGCAGAGGCATATGGAGACTGGGAAGAATCTTACATAAGACTGCCACGTTTGTTAGTAGCCATCCAAAAGTGGAACCCTGGAACCATTGTAGAGCATTCTGATCCTCCTCCTCCCGGTGCTTTGGTATGTTTGATCGTGTGTTCTGGGCATTTGGCACTTGTGTGGAAGCATTCTCTCATTGTCGTCTTGTTATTTCTATTGATGGCACATTTCTGCATGGAAGATATAGAGGGGTTATTCTTATTGCCATGGGTGTCGACGCAAATGATAGTCTACTTCCTCTCGCATTCGTTATTGTTGAAAAATAGGACTATCGAAACTGGTATTGATTTCTGCATCTTCTTTGCAAACATATTGTTAAGGGTCGTGAAGTCTGCTTGATATCTGATCGGCATAATGGCATCCTTTCCTCGGTTGGAGACATTACCAGCTGGCCACGAAATGTTATCCACAGATGGTGCATGTTGCACTTGCGAGCTAATTTTCTTAAAGCTCACAAGGGCGTTGGATTGAAAGATCTTTTTTGGCTTGCTGTTAGCACTACCCAAGAAAGCTTAAATGCTATCTGAAGCAAATTCATATCATCAACCCTGAGGCAACTAAATGGTTTGAGCTCTTGGATGCTAGAAAGTGGACAATGGCTCACGATGGTGGATATAGGTACGGCATTAAGACTACTAATTTGTCTGAAGTTTTTAATGGCGTTATGAAAGGAGCCCTGGGATGCCTATTTCGGCGAGTTGTTGAGACCTCATTCTATAGGTGTGTGGCATACTTTCAAGATAGACTCACTAAAGCAATTAGTGCTTTAGGGGGAGATCCTAATGGCATCCCACCACCAAATGCCACGCTACAATTCAGTGAGAGAATCGATCGAAGATACCGATACAACTTGAATAAGGCTGGGTTTCATCATGTCACAAGGTTTAACACTACGTCTGTGGGTGTTTATAGTGTGACGACCAGGGTATGTGGTGACAAAGGTGGACACATTCAAGTTGTGAGATTGCGTGATCGAACATGCACTTGTGGCAAATGAATGCAATATCATTACCCTTGTTCGCATGTGCTTGCGTGTTTCAAATCGCAAAATGTCGATGGTATGAGTTATATTCATCCTTTTTACAACCTTGCCTCGTACTACAAGACGTGGAGCTGCTCTTTTCATCCAATCCATGACGAGGCCTATTGGAATGTAGATCATATTGTCCCACGTTTTTACCCTAACCCGGAGCATCGACGTGACCAGAAGCAAGGGAGACCCAAGTCAAGGCGACTGAGAAACTCTATGGATTGGCAAGTTGCAAAAAAAAAAAAGAATCGTTGTGGAATTTGCAAGGTAGAAGGTCACACGCGAAGGAGATGTCCAACTCTTAGGCAGTAAGAGTTAATTGTTATTTTTATTATTACTTCTTAAATTAAGTACTTTGAACTTTTAAGTATTGTTGTTTTATTTGAACTTGTAATATATTTAGTGATCAGTGGAGTATGACATCAAATATAGTTGTAGTTGCGGAACTTAAAACGACCAAATGGGTCAAAACAAGTGTTGTTTTGGTATTTATTAGAATTAGAGGAGGGGCGACCGCTCCGTTTTATAGCAAATAAAATATGAATAAAACTGAAATAACATTAAAATAAATAGTTCAAATTAGTGATCACATCCCGATCACATAGGATAGAAATACAAGTTCTGTAGGTGTTAGTGCCCTAGGCCTAAAGAGATAGACCTTTATGTAATGTCATTATTCATTTATATATGAGATTGTTTATTTGATTATTATATGTGTTTGCATGTTTAGTTATAATAATCGTGTCCCTAGTACTTATGAAGCGCTAGTATGAAGTCTAATGGATAATCATGTGATGATTATATGCATGGAGATGCGCATTAGATTCATGGGTACTTGTTAGAGAACAAGGTACTGGACTTGACCCATTATGAGATTTATGTCATGGTCATATGTCATAAATAAATCTCATATAGTCATATCATTGATATCCCTTGACCTGAGATTATCATCGTCTTCCACTCGATGAATATCATGTTTGATATAGTTTAACGTTGTCTTTAACCGGACAACAATAAGGGCTATTATTGGCATGATATGATTCTTGTTGGGAAGAATGATAAGTCAAGATGGAAACTTGTCCCTCGTAAAGAGAGATGTTTGCTTGGCCACTCGTGAGTAAGATTGATGTAGTGCATGGCCATGCCCGAATGAATTAATATGATTAATGTCATTCGATTAATCAATTTACTTGGTAACGAGAAAGCATTGAACAATATGAGTTGACGTGGACCATGACTCATGTTCAATATAACATCGTGTGACAATGGGATTGTGATATGTACTATGTAGGAAAAACGAACTTGATATTATATTATTTGGGTAGACATGATGGCTTGCTAGAGTCCGCTCATGTCTTATGAGGATCGATGTGATCGAACTCATTGCCAACATAATATAGTCCTATGGGGTCACACGCATCGAACGAATTGTCAAAAATGAATTATGGATTTCTGGTGTGTTGGGCGACCGCCCAAGGTGCTATGGGCGACCGCCCATGTTATTTGAAAACTGGGCATTGGAGACTGTCTAGATGGGCGACCGCCCTTGTCATTATGGGCGACCGCCCATGTTGGTTTTCGAATAAGGGATTAAACCTCTGGACACATGAGCGACCGCCCATGTCCTGATGAGCGACCGCCCATATGGGTTTTCGGAGGAAGGGATTAGGCGCTGGACACATGGGCGACCGCCCAGGTCCCTATGGGCGACCGCCCATGTACCCTAAATGCTGAAACCATTTTTCTCAAGGGTTTTTAATAGGGCATAGTATTTATAGAGTATAAATACTCTCCTTTAACAACCCTAGCCGCCTGTTCCGATTTTGAGCCTTGAGAGAGACAAAATAGAGAGAATTTTTCAATTGTGAATTGAAAAACATCTCATCAATTCCATAATTCATCATAGATTGAAAAGGTTTCAATCAAGGGATCTAGCAATCCTCCTAGAAAGAGTTCTAGGGTTCGTTCATCGCGTGGATACTCGTAGAGGATCTTCGCTTCTCAAGATCATTTGTTCGTGATTCAAGGATCGTATATTGAAGACTTGCTAATTCTTCAATCTGGAGTTAGACTACGTATATCAACGGCAAAGGCATTCAAGGTTGGTAACCCTAATTCATATTTCTTAATTACTCATCTAGAACGGATTCTAGGGCTTTGGGTATTCGAGTTATTTGCATTATTCCGCTGCGCATGGACCCTCGAAACCCAACAAGTTCAACAGTTCAACAACTCTTACATTAATCAAACAAAAGCAACGAGTAACCACTTCCACGTTACATGAAAAACCCCTTCATGAAAAATCAGATGGGATGAAATCCTTATGGAATACCTGCAACACAAATAAACTAATGTCATTGGTTGAACAATCACTCACTCATAACAGGATCCAAACAATTTTACCTTGAATACATTGGGGAGTGTGATGTTAAGATAATGTGCTTTACGTGAGGGGGAGAAAAAAACAACCTAAAAATTACAAAACGACATGATTAGATGGCAATATTAATAATAGGTTCCAGCTGTTGCATTTTTAATACATCATACCTGATGAAGTATCAGAACAGAACCAACAGCTATGTCACTTCCGAACTCACTCTCAGTGAACACCTTATGATGAATTGAAGCACCTATTGTATTCGTAGGATCCTATCAATTATACCTTAATTAGTAAGACAAGACACATACTAATCAGGCTAGAGAACATAAAAAACTCATATTCAAACCTTCAAAGCCACCATAGCGTCACCAAATTCATTTCGTGTAATGGTCTTGACAACAACAACGACAACATTAATCCTATCAAATCCATTGATACATCCACCCTTGACAGTATTCAAAGGGGTAGCAGGAATCATACCATCGCCATTGAGAGGTACATCAACTTCACTAGGTTATCAGACGAGTCGGGCATAATGTAAGACCCCAATAACAGGAAAATGTAGGCTCGAGTATATGTCTCAATCATATACTCGGACGCATTATTGGGAAGCTGATCAAAAAGAGGGAAGTGATCTAGAACCCATCTCATAGACACCATTCCACCTTTTTTGATGTCTGCGGGTGAGGGTGCAACCCCAAATAACTCCTCAACAATCTCAACCCATTCCCCCCTACTCCTACTAGTTTCTGAACTAGTCACCGCCATTCCGTCTACAGGAAGACCACACAACATACCAATATCCTCTAAGGTGATGTTCATCTCCCCTACAGGTAAGTGAAAAGTGTGGGTCTCTGGACGCCATCTCTCAATCAAAGCCTCAATCAAATGCCAATCATATTGTAAATGACCTAATAAATACACTCCATAAAATCGAGTATTCATAAGCTTAGCTACTATCCTCCAATCAACTCTAGCTGGAAGTTCTGTATCACGCCTAGGTCTTAAATTGGTTAACTGTGGTCCATCCCAAATATAATTAGATCTATGTGTAGCCTGAGAAGTCAATACATGTGGATCGATTGGCCCAAGATCAATAAATGATTGTTGTTCATGTGGGTTCATCTGAAACACAAAAATTTAATAGTAATTAAATTTAAATGGGACTTAAGGTTTTGCTACATTTAAGCTCATATTTTAAATTTAACACTTAAAAATTAATAATTAAATAGAAAAATTGAAACAAGTTTGTCAAAGTAATTTTAACAACCACTTTATTTTAAACCTAACTTAAGAAAATCCTAACTAGGCAAAAATTAAATTACAATTGTTTAATTCATTGACAATCAACAATTAAGTACATAAATCATAATAGTTTTAACAACAAATTATATAAAAATGCACAAATAAAAATTATTAAAAAAATTTATATAGCTAAAATTAACAACTCAAAAAAAAATAAAAAGAAGAAATAAAATTAACCATTCTTAACTTTCTCTCACCACCTTCTTCTGCACTATCCTTCTTCTTCCTTCAAATCTTTGAATCTGAAAAATGAAAAAGGAGGGTTTAGTTTTGAAAATTTGAATCCGGAAATGGCATCACCGGAATTCAAATTAAAGCAATCTGGAATTTGCATTTCCGGATTTGAAGATACGCCATTTAGGAGCGATCGCCCCCTAAATCGGCGCGACCGCTCTCTTCTTTTCTCGGAAAATATTAATTTCCTAATTAAATAAGTTTTGCAAAAAAAAAAAGAAAAAATAAATAAATAAAGGAATCCGAAATTGGTAAAACCGGAGTACAATAGGAGCGATCGCTCCATGATAGAAGCGCGATCGCTCCCTATTAACGGAAATATTATTTTCGGAAATTCAGTTTTGAAAAAAAAATATCAAATCCGGAATAGGTAATTCCGGAATGCATTAATCCGAAATTACCAATTCCGAAATTCAAGTGAAAGTGTTAGTTTGGTACTTAAGTTTATGAAAATGTTATTTTCATATATAATTTTTAAAAAGCTATATTTTAAAAAAAATCTAACTTTTGGAGGAGGTTATTTTGGAATATAAATTTTTTAAAAGCTATATTTTGGAAAAAAATCCCATATATATATATATATATATATATATACTCCCTCCGTTCCGCTAGTAATCGCACTGTTACTGTTTGCGCGGAAATTAAGAAAAAAATAATGATATAAATATTGTGAGTGTGAAAGTAAAATAGAAGAGAGAATAAGTGGAGGGAATAGTAAATTATAATGGTGTTATGAGTATTAAAATAATGTAGGAGAGAGAATGAGTGGAGGGAATAGTAAAGATTCTTTGCCATTTTAGGAAGTGTGCGCTTGTAGAATGGGACGTCCAAAATAGAAAGTGTGCGGTTTGTAGCGGGGCCATGAGGGGGTATATATATATATATATATATATATATATATATATATATATATATATATATATATATATATATATATATATATATATATATATATATATATATACTCCCTCCGTCCCAGCTGATCACTTGACACTTATTTTCATTTTGATCCGTCCCAGCTCACTTGACACTTCCCAAAGAAGGCAACGACGCTGGAAGAAGGAAAGAAGGAAACCTGCCTTGGGCTTCAACGGACATCAGCGTACATCAGAAAACAGCTTGGGCTTCAACGTGCTGGGCCTTTAGTGTTTAGGGTTTATTAAAATATTAAATTAAGGTTTGATTTTATTTATTTAGTAATTCTAGAATCTTCTTATTAGTAGTATAAATAATAAGCTAGGGTTTTTGTATTGGGCATACTTTTGAATATATGAAATAGAAAAGAAAAGCTTGAAGCTTTCGAAATTGATTCTTGTCATTATCGTTCGGTCATTCTATTCTTTAGCCTCCGTCGGAATTATTTGGTATCTGAGCTCCGGTTCGTATATCAATGGCTGAACGAGGAAGCGTTGCTCGTGGTGGACGAGGTGGTCGATGGAGCAGCCTTGCAGCGGAGCCCTGCGAAGATGACCATCATCACCAACGACGTCGTCACAATATCGAGATAGATGAGATACGAAGATGGAGACGGATTCAAATACTCCAGAGCCGCTTGGATCGCAGAGAAAAGCTTCTAGCGATGAGGGGTTCAGATCCGGTTGTTCCAGCCGAGGAAAAGGAGTACTATCAAGAGGGGATGGAATCCTTCGACCAAAATCATGGACTTCATGATAGGTATGCAGCCAACCGTTCGAGGAATGTCGATATAAGGATCGAAATTCCGGAAATCGGAGGTAAGGCAATTCCCAATGATTCCTTTGATTCTTTGGTAGATACTATTGGGTTCGAAGAGGGTTTGTTTGTCGAATCTTCAAGTGAGGAAAATCTTGTTGATTGGTCAAAACCCCCTCTGTTTGATGCAAATCCGGAAGAATCGATTGATTCTTGGATTGATACTGTTTGTTCTAAAGAGGGTTTTGTGATCGATTCTTCAAGGCAAGAAAATCTTGTTGATTGGTCCAAATCACCTATTTATGATGAGTGCAATTGTGATATTTCGAAGCCATATTATACCATTCGCGCGGAAATTGAACATTCTGAACTTATTGTTAATGTTTCTGTGAATTCTGAATATCAATCGCCTGTCCAAAGTGTTCTTTCAGTTGAAAACCAATTGAGGTGGGAGTTTGAAATTAATCATCCTTATAAAGACCCATTTGATGTTGATTGTGCAAATATTTCGGCTCCTTGGTTCGTCAAAAGATTGATCATTGAATATTTCGTCTCAACACAATGGGCTGATTGGATGGATGTTGTCACAAGGGCATTGAAATTTAGAGTTCGTCAAGGGCATCAAATTCCTTTTGCGGATGGTGTTCAGATTTTTCGGGGTATCGTGGTGTTCATATCGAGGATATTGACTCGAGGAAGAGTCTTTTCTAAGGAGGGGAGGATGATGTAGTATGATACGGGACAGAAGGCAGCAACAATTAAGCAGCAACAACGAAACAGAGGAGGGCGGCGGAGGCGAGGCGGGCGCCTCATGTAAACCCGGGCGGGCGCACGGCGGGCGATGGCGAGGGCGAAAAGAAGGCAACGACGCTAGAAGAAGGAAAGAAGGAAACCTGCCTTGGGCTTCAGCGGACATCAGCGTACATCAGAAAACACTTGGGCTTCAACGTGCTGGGCCTTTAGTGTTTAGGGTTTATTAAAATATTAAATTAGGGTTTGATTTTATTTATTTAGTAATTCTAGAATCTTCTTATTAGTAGTATAAATAATAAGCTAGGGTTTTTGTATTGGGCAGACTTTTGAATATATGAAATAGAAAAGAAAAGCTTGAAGCTTTCGAAATTGATTCTTATCATTATCGTTCGGTCATTCTATTCTCTAGCCTCCGTCGGCATTACAAAAATTTCTTCTGGAACACTATAGACAGGATTCTTTTCTTGCTTATCATAGTTTGAGGTAAGGGGATATGTCTGTAGAGGAGTTTATCCATGAGTTCGACTGTTTGTGGATGAAGTGTGATGTTGCAGAAGAAGACGAGCAAACAGTAGCTCGTTTTCTTGGGAGATTACGTACTGATATTTCAGATGTTGTCCACATGCAGCAATACTGGACTTATGATGATGTTTTGTAGGCTTGCTTTGAAGGTGGAAAAGCAATTGCAGTGAAAGAAGAGTGTGAATGGTTGGCAACACAAGAATTTTTCGGGTAATCATAGTAGTGGGAGTCCTAGCAAGGTTGAGGGGGGTTACACCAACAGTTCCGTTTACTCTAACAGACAAATTTGGTGCAGTTCCGGAAGCTTCAAGGGGTAGCAAGACCACTAGGTGCTTCAAATGTCATAGGATTGGTCAACTAAGGGCCGAGTGTCCCAATCGACATGTTGTTGCTTTAGTGGAGGATGGTCCACCGTTTATGATGAAGCACCAGATGATTCAAGTGGTGATACTGAAGAAGTGTATGCAGATCAAGGAGTGGCATTGGTGGTTCAACGGGTGTTGAATGTGACTGATGTGGAAGACGAGGAGTGGCTTCATCATAATATTTTTCAGACTAAGTGCACTGCCAAGGTGAAAGTGTGCAACGTAATCATTGATGGTGGTAGCTGTGAAAATATCATTTCTTCTGAGATGGTTGAGAAATTAAGCTTGCAGACGGAAGAACACCCACAACCGTACAAGTTGTCTTGGTTGAGCGAGGGGAGTGCATTGAAGGTAAACATGCGGTGTTTGGTGCAATTTTCCATTGGCAAACGTTACTCGGATGATGTATGGTGTGATGTAGTGTCGATGGTTGCGTGTCACTTATTGCTTGGTCGTCCGTGGTTGTTTGATCGGAGGGTTCAGCATGATGGCTACAAGAACATGTATACCTTTAAGAAAGAAGGGGTGACTGTTACGTTGTACGCTTCACACTTCCGACAGAAACTTGACTCCGGTAAGGCTTCTATTCCCGTTAGTCATCAACTTCTTAGCCAGTCTATTGTTGAGGTCACATCAAAGCGAAACTGTATGCCCAAGCAGCATGTTAGTACACATCGAAGGAGAATTGTTTTTCAGGTGGGAGGATTACTTTGGGTTCACTTGTGCAAGATGGAGCTTCTGTTGAAGCGTCTTGTTGGTTTCGACTCGTGGTCGAGTCGTCTTCAAGGGTGGGTGAAAAATGATGCAGTGCAGAACAGGCAGCCAATGCTGATGCAGAGCAACAAGTCATTCAAAACAGGCCAAGAAAGCTACAGAACAAGGGGTACCGATCCAGGCGGGCGCCCCATGGGAGGCCAGGCGTGCGCCTCACTCGAAGAAAATCAAGGCCAAGTTTCTGGAACCGAGGCTGGCGCCTCAAACTAGGCGGGGTGGGCGCCTCAATGACGGGAGAAGAGGACGTTATTTTGCTGATGTATTTTCTGGTGTTTGATTAAAACATTTAAGTTGGGTATTTTTGTCTTTTCCATTCCAAAACGTTTTTAGGGTTTACTTAGGAGTATTTAAAGATGTTTTAGAGTTTTAAACAAGTTAGTTTTTGGATTTATGAATTGAATTAAAGGACAAGAACGGCTGTGCCTTCTTTGTTAACGCATCTTGTTGATTTTTCGTTCGATTCATCTCATAACCTTTGTTCTTTACATCACAGTAGCTAGTTAGCTACAGAATTCATGTGTATTTTGAACATTACACTTGGATTCAGTAGTTACTTAGCTACTGAATCCATATGTATTTTGAACATTGCATTTATTAGCTAGTTAGCTACTGAATACATGTGTATTTTGAACATTACACTAGAATTCAGTAGCTACTTAGCTATTGAATCCATGTGTATTTTGATCATTGCACATGGATTCAGTAGCTACTTAGTTACTGAATCTATGTGTATTTTTTATTAATCCAAGTGCAATGTTCAAAATACACTTGGATTTAGTAGCTATTTAGCTACTGAATCCATATGTATTTTGTACATTGCATTCGGTAACTAGTTAACTACTAAATCGATGTGTATTTTGAATATTTCACATGGATTCTGTTGCTAGTTGGCTACTTAATCCATGTGTATTTTGAACATTATATTTGGACTGAGTAGCTATTTAGCTACTAAATCCATGTGTATTTTAACATTATATTTGGATTCAGTAGCTAATTAGCTATACAATCCATGTGTATTTTGAACATTACACTTGGATTAAGTAGCTATTTAGTTACTTAATTCATATGTATTTTGAACATTGCATTCATTAGCTAGTTAGGTACAGAATCCATGTGTATTTTGAACATTATACTTGATTTCAGTATCTACTTAGCTACTGAATTCATGTGTATTTTGAGAATTACACATGAATTCAGTAGCTACTTAGTTACTGAATCTATGTGTATTTTTGATGAATCTAAGTGAAATGTTTAAAATACATTTGAATTCAGTAGCTATTTAGCTACATAATTCATATGTATTTAATTTGTACATTGCATTCATTAACAAGTTAGCTACTGAATTCATGTGTATTTTGAATATTACACTTGTATTCAATAGCTATTTAGCTAATGAATCTGTGTGTATTTTTAACATTATATTTGATTCAGTACTAATTATCTATAGAATCCATGTGTATTTTAGAGATTACACTTGGATTCAGTAGCTAGTTAGCTACTGAATTTATATGTATTTTGAATATTGCATTTAGTAGCTAGTTAGATACTGAATTCATATGTATTTTGAACATTATACTTGAGTTTATTAGCTAATTAGCTAATGAATCTGTTGGGTTTCGAGGGTCCCTGCGCAGCTGAATAATGCAATAACTCGAAAAAAACCCAAGCCCTAGAATCCGTTCTAGATGATTAATTAAGAAAGATGAAATAGAAATGCCAACCTTGAGTGCTTTTGTCGTTGATAAACTTGACCCAACACCAGATTGAATGACCTTGTTAATCCTTGATGAACGAACGGCGAATCACGAACTAAAGATCTTGACGAGCGAAGATCCTCTATGTGTATCCACGCGAAGAACGAACCCTAGAACTCTTCTAGGAGGATTGATAGATCCTTTGATTGAAACACCTTTCAATCAATGAAGAACAATGGAATTGGTAGTGTTTGATTCTCAATTCTCAATTGAAATCTCTCACTTTTGGTGTTTCTCTCAAGCCAAAACGTTCTAATGACGGCTAGGGCAACCAGGGACAAGTATTTATACGTTACAAATAAAAGCCCTTTGCGAAAACCCTAAAATTAGGTCATTTACGTATCAGTCCAGGCCCGACGGGACGACTCGTCCCCAGGGCACGAGTCGTCCCCTTGGAACCTCCCACTGATTCTGGCGTCCCCTCTAAGGGCACGACTTGGCTTTGCTCATGAGACGAGTCGTCCCTTTGGGCACGACTCATGCCCCAGAGCACGAGTCGTCCCTCAGGACACCCCCTCTGAATCATCCGTCCCCTTTATGGGGAATAGTTAGTTCAGACTGGGGACGAGTCGTCCCCTGAGCACAGAAAACCCATATTCTTCATTTTTGACAATTCGTTCAATGCGTGTGACCCCATAGGACCATACTATGTTGGCAATGAGTCCGATCACATCGATCCTCATAAGACATGAGCGGACTCTAGCAAGCCATCATGCCTACCCAAATAGTATAATATCAAGTTCGATTTTCCTACATAGAACATATCACAATCCCATTGTCACACGATGTTATATTGAACATGAGTCATGGTCCACGTCAACTCATATTGTTCAATGCTTTATCGTTACCAAGTAAATTGATTAATCGAATGATATTAATCACATTAATTCATTCGGGCATGGCCATGCACTACATTAATCTTACTTACGAGTGGCCTAGCAAACATCTCTCTTTACGAGGGACAATTTTCCATCTTGACTTATCATTCTTCCCAACAAGAATCATACCATGCCAATAATAGCCCTTATTGTCATCCGGTTAAAGACAACGTTAAACTATATCAAACATGATATTCATCAAGCGGAAGACGATGATAATCTCAGGTCAAAGGATATCAATGATATGACTATATGAGATTTAATTATGACATATGACCATGACATAAATCTCATAATGGGTCAAGTCCAGTACCTTGTTCTCTAACAAGTACCCATGAATCTAATGTGCATCTCCATGCATATAATCATCACATGATTATCCATTAGACTTCATACTAGTGCTTCATAAGTACTAGGGACATGATTATTATAACTAAACATGCAAACACATAATAATCAAAGAAACAATCTCTTATATAAATGAACAATGACATTACATAAAGGTCTATCTCTATAGGCCTAGGGCACTAACACCTACAGTCTCCCACTTGCACTAGGCCCAATCATTCATGTATCTTATACACATGGACCTAACATGACCATCATGATTGGCTTGTGGTAAAGGCTTGATGAGAGGGTCCGAGATGTTGTCATCCGTTGGTACCTTGCATATCTTGACGTCCTCCCTTTCACAGATTTCTCGAATGAGGTGGAAACGTCTCAAAATGTGTTTGGATCGCTGATGTGACCTTGGTTCTTTTGCTTGGGCAATAGCACCATTATTGTCACAGAACAGCTCTATCGGGTTAGTGATGCTCGGAACGACTTCTAAGTCACTAACGAACTTCTTGATCCAAACCGCCTCCTTAGCCGCATCCGATGCTGCTATGTATTCGGCTTCTGTTGTAGAATCAACAACAGTGCTCTTCTTGGAACTCTTCCAACAAACAACACCTCCATTTAGCATAAACACAAAACCAGACTGCGATCTATAGTCATCTTTGTCGGTTTGGAAGCTTGCATCTGTGTAACCCTTTACAACCAGATCATCTTCCATTCCTCCAAATACCAAGAATACATTCTTAGTTCTTCTCAAGTACTTAAGGATATTCTTGACTGCTATCCAATGGTTCTCACCAGGATCAGATTGGTATCTACTCGTTGCGCTTAGAGCATACGAGACATCAGGTCTAGTACACAACATGGCATACATGATAGACCCAATTGCCGAAGCATATGGAATATCATTCATCCTCTTTCGCTCATCATTGGTATCTACTCGTTGCGCTTAGAGCATACGAGACATCAGGTCTAGTACACAACCTTGGGTTTGAACCCCTTTCCTTTATTCACCATCAACACTTGATTGGTTTTCTTGGTAATATTGTTCTCCGCATTCTTTAGCATCCCATGCAATTCAGACAGAGATTTATTCATCCCATTCATGTTATAATTCAGAACAAACTGATTATAACTTTCAGGGAGTGAATGCAATATCATATCCGTAGCGCCTCTAAGCTGGATAGGATATCCAAGCCTCTCAAGGTGTTCGAGGTGACCCTTCATTTTCAACACATGAGGCCCAACAGGTTGTCCTTCAATCATCTTGCATGAATGAAGAGCCTTCATAGTGTCAAACCTTTCCTGACGTGCTTGCAACTGGAACATTTCCTTCAAATGATTTCCCAAATCATAGGCTTCCATGTGTACAAGGTCCTTCTGAAGGGCCTTACACATGGTAGCAAGCATCAAGAAACCAACATCAATAGAATCATCCACATGCTTCTTATGTTGGTCCTTTTCAGCTTTAGTTGCATTAGCCGCAGGCTCGGGTGGAACGGGTCCATCAAGAATGTACAACTTCCTTTCCTGTTTGAGAACAATTCCCAAACTGCGGATCCAATCCACATAGTTGTTGCCATTCTCCTCTAACTTGTCCTTCTCAAGGACTGATCGCAGTGACATGTTTTGATTAGTGTTTACAGACATTGATCTACAAAGATATGCAACATATAAGTACCAATTCATTTAAGAGATTTAATTAACGTATTTCACAAATACTCCCACTAAATTATATAACCTTCTTATACAAACATGCATAATATAATTTAATAGGCTAAGACCCAACTTTAATTTAATTTCAAGTCGGCTATGGCACGACTGCTCAAAATTAAACTAAAAAGGTAGATAACATTTATCAATCATATCTATATATGACTCTTAGATCATTATGAGATTATAGACATCATATGTCACATGTTTCAATCTCATCTTATGCCTTAGGCCCAAAACTGTTTTGATAGCCTAATTGAGTTCAACCATGTTAAACGTATAGCAATCACCGTTTGCTCATCTTGATCATACAAAAATAGAATCAATGTACCTCGCTGTGACGTAGCCTACATGAAACTATCCGTGTACTCACAAGTGTTTAAACATGGGTGGCATAAAACAAACTCAAATTACAAAGAAGGTTCAATTTTTCATGCTTATTAATTACATGCCAAGGTTGATTCATGAAAACTATATGAGCATAATTATGAACATGGAATGATGCAACACAAATCACATTTGGTCAGTAATTAATAGTACGCGGCCACGTGCTCCAAATTTATCCCACACTTCCATCGAAGTGCTTGTGGGGAAGGTTTTGGTGTCCAGCCAATATACTAAGTAACACTTCACAAATATCCTAGATTAATCACATTAATCATATTAATGAAATTGACATCCCATAATCTAGATTAATCATATTAATCATATATTTCAATTTCATAATCATGGTATATCAATATATACAATCACTTCACAAGCAAAACTCATACAATTTCACATTCTAGATCATTCACATCATGAAAATTAACATAATCCCATTATCTAATTATCATGATTTTCTAATATAAACATCATGAACGGGGCTCTGATACCACTGTTGGGTTTCGAGGGTCCATGCGCAGCGGAATAATGCAATAACTCGAAAAAAACCCGAAGCCCTAGAATCCGTTCTAGATGATTAATTAAGAAAGATGAAATAGAAATACCAACCTTGAGTGCTTTTGTCGTTGATAAACTTGACCCAACTCCAGATTGAATGACCTTGTTAATCCTTGATGAACGAACGGCGAATCACGAACTAAAGATCTTGACGAGCGAAGATCCTCTATGTGTATCCACGCAAAGAACGAACCCTAGAACTCTTCTAGGAGGATTGCTAGATCCTTTGATTGAAACACCTTTCAATCAATGAAGAACAATGGAATTGGTAGTGTTTGATTCTCAATTCTCAATTGAAATCTCTCACTTTTGGTGTTTCTCTCAAGCCAAAACGTTCTAATGACGGCTAGGGCAACCAGGGACAAGTATTTATACGTTACAAATAAAACCCATATTCTTCATTTTTGACAATTCGTTCAATGCGTGTGACCCCATAGGATCATACTATGTTGGCAATGAGTCCGATCACATCGATCCTCATAAGACATGAGCGGACTCTAGCAAGCCATCATGCCTACCCAAATAGTATAATATCAAGTTCGATTTTCCTACATAGAACATATCACAATCCCATTGTCACACGATGTTATATTAAACATGAGTCATGGTCCACGTCAACTCATATTGTTCAATGCTTTCTCGTTACCAAGTAAATTGATTAATCAATGATATTAATCACATTAATTCATTCGGGCATGGCCATGCACTACATCAATCTTACTTACGAGTGGCCTAGCAAACATCTCTCTTTACGAGGGACAATTTTCCATCTTGACTTATCATTCTTCCCAACAAGAATCATACCATGCCAATGATAGCCCTTATTGTCATCCGGTTAAAGACAACGTTAAACTATATCAAACATGATATTCATCAAGCGGAAGACGATGATAATCTCAGGTCAAAGGATATCAATGATATGACTATATGAGATTTAATTATGACATATGACAATGACATAAATCTCATGATGGGTCAAGTCCAGTACCTTGTTCTCTAACAAGTATCCATGAATCTAATGTGCATCTCCATGCATATAATCATCACATGATTATCCATTAGACTTCATACTAGTGCTTCATAAGTACTAGGGACACGATTATTATAACTAAACATGCAAACACATATAATAATCAAAGAAACAATTTTTTATATAAATGAACAATGACATTACATAAAGGTCTATCTCTATAGGCCTAGGGCACTAACACCTACATCTATGTGTATTTTGAGAATTACACATGGATTTAGTAGCTACTTAGTTACTGAATCTATGTGTATTTTTTAATGAATACAGATGCAATATTCAAAATAGATACTGAATTCAGTAGCTAATTAGATACTGAATTCAAATATATTTTGAGAATTTTAATTATAATAATATAAATATAAAACTTTAAATGATAGATCATTAATAATATTATCAATAACAAGTTTTTTATTTTCATTTAGATGATTAAATCAATTTAAAATAATTGTTAAAATTTTATTCGTATTCGTATTTGTATTCGTAATAATAATAAAAATAAAATAAACAAGTCATTTTAGGACAAACGAAGTTCTATGTAAAGGTGTTTCATTGACTACGCTGAGGTATTTTCAGTTACGAGGAAATTTACATTTGCTTACAATTGGATTATTTGATTATTGTTCTTATGGAAATAGATTTTTATTTTTGAACAAGAGTTGGTCTTATAAAAAACTAGTTTTTTCTTAAGATAAGGAAAAACGTGTTTTCAAAATAAACGGTGGCAATTTTGTAATTACTGGCAACCATGTTCAAAATAAACGGTGGCAATTTTGTAATTACTGGCAACCATGTTCAAAATAAACGGTGGCATTTTTGTAATTACTGACAACATGATAAATGCCAGTGTTAATATTACAAATAACCAGTGATTTCAGACTGGCATTTTATAAACATGAAACTGGCACTTTTTACACGGACACTTTTATATACATGAACTGACACTCTTCACACTGGCATTCAAAAATACATAGACTGACATTTGAAAACACATTTACTGGCACTCAAAAATGCATATACTGGCACTCAAAAACACTGATAATTATTTTTGCTGATATTCAAAAAAACATAAACTGGCATTCAAAAAAACATGGACTGGCATTCAAAATTACAAGAACTGGCATTTAAAAATACATTGACACTCAGTTACACACTTACTGGCACTCTATTATACACTAACGGACACTCAATTATACACCAACGGGCACTTGATTATACACTAACGGGCACTTGTTTATACACTAACGGGCACTCAATTATACACCAACGGGCACTTGATTATACACTAACGGGCACTCTATTATACACTAACGGGCACTTGATTAATCACCAACTGGCACTCAAAATAACATGTACTGGCACTAAAAAAAATATGAACCGGCATTAAAAATCAATTAAACTGGCATTCAATTTCTACCCAAATTGGCATTCAATTTCTACCCAAACTGGCATTCAAAATCAAACGGCCAAGCCCATCACCGGCACTGATTTTGGTCCTTCCATCACCACGAATTGGAGGCCCCTGCTTGAGACTTCCATTAACCGCCATTGGTTTAGGATTGATTGAGGGAGAGCGGGTCGCCGGTGAGGGGGATTGAAGGTGAATTGGGTCGGAGAAGAAGGGAGAAGTTAGGTTGAGATTGAGGTAGCTTGGTTAGGGAGGTCGCCGGTGAAGGAGGAGGTCAGGGAGGATTCCGGTGAAGGAGAGATTGGTGTTGGTTTTGGTGAGGAAGAGGCTAAATTAAGGAGGAGATTAAGGTGGTTTGGCATTGGTCTTCGCCGGAGAAGAAGCTTGGATTCAGTTGGTCTTGGGACGGCAATGGCGATGGCGAGGTCTGATTCCTGCGTATAGAGAGAGAGAGAGGAGAGAGAGAGAGAGAGGTGAGATTTGTGTTGTGCATATTCTGTGTGTATGTGTGTGGATTATGTAATTTTAAAACACGTTTTTTGTTAAGTTAACAAAAAATGCGTTTTTTATAAGTTTTTGGCTTTGAACAATTGACAAATTAAGTCTTTTGTTATTTAAAAGACACGTGTGAGTGTTTTCATTAATCCACAACAACTTTGACTTCTCTGTTTTCGTTGTTTAAAGAGCATGCGAATAATTGAGAACTAAATTTATCAATTTTACAAGCAAAAAAACGAAATATGAATCTATCATTTTTAAAAGAGCAAAATGAAAAATAAAATAAAGCATAGCTGAAATTACCCGGGATCCGGCTCCTAGAGCGCGGGGGGGCCCGTGCATCTCGCATTCGTGTGTCGCTGTTCGGGAATGTTCGCCCGGATCCGAGAGACAGCGCGTTCGCGTCCCGGCATCTGGCTTTATTCCGCTTTAGCGTTGCATGTTGGAGGTGTCTCGTTGTGTTTTGCTTTGTAGAGTCGCCACACCGTTTTTATTATTAAGCCCAAAACATTGAAAAAGGGCATCAGTTTAAAAATAATAATAAACTATTTTTGTGTGATGAGATTTTGAGTTCGGAGGTCAGATGACTCCTCGGGAAGAGAATATTAGAATCTTAGAGCTCACCCGAGTCGCCTCGTAAAAACGAGTCTTTCGGATACCCCTAATATTCTTTAACTGTGGTGTGTGTGTGTGCTTTTAAAAATACATGTCAGTGTCGGATGTCTACATTGTACAATCGCGTATTGAAATGTATTGAAATAGTAATGGAAGGAAGCCTTACCAATGTTGGTTCGTGTTCGTGTCCTTCTCCGCCGGGGAATAGTGTTTGGGGATGGAATGATGTTCCGGCACGGAGGATTACTTCGGGAGGGGCCGGTTGTACGGACAGAGTTTCGGCGTGAGTTGAGATTGTAGGCCGCGCAGTTTCAGAGTTTCGGCGTGCGTTGGGATCGCAGGATTACTCGAGCAGCAGTTCGGCGTATCGGATCGGCTCGCAGAGTCACTCTCGGGCAGTTTCGGCGTGGCCTGGGATCGCCGGTTGCTGACTCCGAAAGAGAGCCGGACACTCGGGAAAGGCACTGTGCAAGGCCTCGAGTACCACGAGGGGCCTCAGAGTACCTCGAGAGTGCCTCTGGGCGGGGAGTGCTCGGGGAGGCTTCTGAGCACCACGAGGGGGCTCAAGGCCTCGGAAGGATCCGAAAGGGGCCGGGATTGCCTCGAAGGGTCTTAGAGGAGCCTCGAAGGCCGGGGGAGAGGAGAGAAGAGGGAGGTGTGTAAAATGAGGGAGGGGAGCCCTCTATTTATAGTGCCGTAAATGCAAAGAGGTCCTTATGGACCTCCTAGGTTATCCAGAATTTTAGTTTTCCTCAATTTGAGGGAATATGATGATGATGGTGAATATTCTAGAATTATGATGTCCTCGTCCAAAGAGGTCCGTATGCGGACCACCTCAAAGATGCAAAGAGGTCCGTACGGACCAACCATGCACGAGGGTAATCATTTTCTCCGGGATTTGAGGGAATATTGGTAGACTTTAAGGGGATTCACTATTAAACAAAGAGGTCCGCACGACCACTTATGCTTTTCCAATTTTCTCGAAAATTCCCAAAAGGTCCTTTTCTTTATCCCGCAAGGCTCATCCCTTGGTTTGTTCGAGGGTTTTTGAGGGTTTTGAGTGCCATAGGTCTCGAGACCGTGTTTGTGAATCTGGTGTTTCCCATGCGTGCTCTAAGAGGGTGATCCAGATTGGGGTATTTACAGAAGCCCTCAACGACGTCACTTATGAGGAAGTGGGGCCGTTGATAAGATAAGGGTCCTAATCTCGGGATCGCGGGATCGTAAAGTGACCGTGGAGGTCAGGGTGAGGACGTGGCGGTGTCCTGTTGTATGACCGTTTAGGTCAGTTGGCTGGACCCTGTAATAGGATTCCTACGTATCCCTGGCGGGAATCAAGCCTTATCGTAGTTCGTGTATGGGGTGAGTGTGGTAGTGTAAGTGCTCCAATTTGAGCTTGTTAGAATTTTCGTTAGAAAATTAACGGAAGTTATAACATTTCTAACAATTCCTAACTATCCTAACATTTCTAACAAAGTGAGGGTAAAATGGGCATTGTTATTTAAGGTTAAACCTTAAAAAGAATCTTAAAAAGAAAAACAAATGAAGAAAACCAAATATAGCAATGCTGGAAACATAATCTGGCTGGTCAATTTGAATTTTGAAAAAGATTATTCCTTGTGTCCAAAGCCTGAAGCAAAGAATTAATGAACAAAGGCACGCGATCGGATCCATCCGCGCTGGACATGTTTGTATTTTCAGGAGGGCTATAAATTGAGCCCTCCAGTCACAAAAATAAGAGGAAGAACACAAATGCAACGAACCTCTGGCGAAATATAGAGAGAAAACAGTGAGAATTCTCAAGAATTGTCACCCTTTTCTCTCCAATCTTTCCCAACTCATACTCATCCACTCACTCTCATATTCAAGCCCTAAACACTCACACACTCAAGCCAAACACTCAAGAACACAAGGAAGATTGGTAAACCCTCCTCTTCCTAACCCTAAATCTCATCCATGCATGCATCTTCTAACTACAAAATGTAGTTCTTTCATCTCCTTTCTCTAGATCTAAGAAGATCACCATGGAAGACCATCTCCATGGATGATCTTCTACAAAGATCAACATTATTTTCAAAGCTTTTCTTTCTTACTTGCAAAAATGCACTTTCAAAACCCTAAAAAACCACTTTCAAGCACTAAATCTTGATTTCAAAGGGTAAAATCCCCCTCCCCAAGCAAATGAAATGCTTAGTCCTAATGTACCCCAAGGATGGTTTGGTATAGTTGATTCACCACTAAAATGTCTAGTGATCACTAACCAAAACCTAGGGAAATGGGGACAAGCATGGATGCAAAACCCCCCTTAAAATCATATTTTCTTTCTTGAGAAGTTGCTGTCCAGTAGCAAATTTCTCAGACCTCAGTCCATGGTCTTAATTTTTGGACACAGATGAACTTGGAATTTGGTGTTGACTACAAAACACTTTTTGTAGCCAACATCCAGAGCTTTCCAGACATATTTTTACCTTATTTTTTGGGTGAGTAAAACTCCTTTTTTCAATTTTTCTTTCAGAGGCTAGTTCATCAGCTTCTGGGAATCCAGATCTCATATCTGAGGTTTCCAGAAGGTTTTGACCCCTCAAATCTTCTCCAAAATGGAAATTTCTTTCACACAAAGTTTATTCAAGGAGTCTAGAGAAACTTTCATTCTCTGAGTTCATCCAGATTATGAAGTTTTAGGACCCTTGAATCCATTTCAAAATCAGGTGTCTGCTGCCATTTTCTTCTGGCAGAAGTGACTTCTCAACTTCAAAAGGTTTTTTGAGTACCAAATCTCAAACCAAAATTCTCCAAAAATCATGGGATCAGTTTAAAGTCTTAAAAAGACATCCCAATTTTTACTTTTTCCAGTTACAACTTATTTTGGCCAAAACACACACACACACACACACACAAATGATTTTCAGCTTGGAAGACTCGTTTTTACGAGGCGCGTCGGGTGCACACTAACGTCCTTCCCGACGCGTAACATGACCTCCGAACCTAAATCTCTGATCTCGGGCTTTTTTCAAAGTTTTGGCCCTTCAAAATTAAAATGGCGTGGCGACTCCGTTTTTTTCCGGGTTTTATTTGGTTTTTCAAAGAAACGCAAGAAAGCCGAATTTTTTCCCATATCGTCACAGTGGCGACTCCGCTGGGGAAGAAGCTTTTTAATAAAAAATGGTATTCGGTATATTGGTGGAAACCACTAAATTTCCCGTTATCGCCTCCTAACACGAGTCGGGGATAAATTGTGGTCTAACAATCCCACGTACCGGTATCACCGTTTTTTAAAAAAAAAGCTTTTGAGGGTCAAGCTTCCGTCCCGGCTTCGAAAATCATTTTTGTGTGTGTGTTGATTTTTTTGCACGGTTTTCATGTTGTTTTGGCCGCCTCGGAGAAAGTCAAAATTTTGACTGTCGGAATAATGTCCCTAACTGTCGGAATTTTCATGCTTTCGTGCTTATGTGCTCAAAAAAAAAAAAAATTCAAAAAAAAAAAGGAAAATTTCCAAAAAAAAAAAAATCATGCATCATATTTTTAAGACACATAAAAAATTTCTATTTTACTCAGAAAAAGAATATAGACTGCTTGCACACTACGCGCACGTGACCGTACACTGCACACTACGTCCTTAACCCGGGGAAATCCTTGTCGCGGTCCGTTTGGTCTTATTACGCCTCTCGGATGAGCACAGGACTACCCAAACATCCCATGGAGCCTCGTGTCGACCATGCACTTGTCCGTGACACACTTTGTCCGAGACCCGATTGGTTTTTAGTCCGGGTCCGTGTCATGCCCCCGTCCGTGTATAGACCTTTCCTTTCAAGCCTTTGTCGGCATACCGACTCAATATCTCTCGGGTCCCTAATCGGGCCGCTACCGCCGAAGTTCCGCCGGTTTTCCGCCGCAAACTTTGACCAAGATATTGACCGGCGCCTTGACTTCGGCTCGACCGGGACAAATTATACACCGACTCCCAAAGCATTGACACCGAGTCATCAAGGATTAACGGTTATTCCATGCCTAATTACGGCTTAACCGACGACAAGTCAAGATCAATTGCGGACATTTATCGCTCCAAATCATGCCGACTTTTCGTCGAGCCTCTGGACATGATCTTGACTCGACGTCGCCTTGTCCGTAATTTACATCGAATGCTCGTTAAGACTCGATTACCCGCCGCACTTCTAGGATCGTTTTCTTCGGTCGGTGGGACCCGCTTGCCCTATAGGACCTCGCCCGGGCCGTCCACCCCGGGAGGTCGAAATACTGTGTGGAATACGAGGGGCTTATAGACGTAGTGACGGGGCCCACCGATCCAGAATCGTAGTAGTTTGCGAAAAAGAAGAGCAATCTTTTCCAACCGATTAGGTTAATAAAACATGTTTTAATTAAACGTGAACAAATAATCGCATGTTGCATGAGCCTAAAGTCCAAACACCTACCCTCCTTCCATTCCTAGACATCTCGAACCTTCGTGTCCTTTCCCCCGCAGCCTCCGCACAAAGCTTGGTTTCGGCACCGGGTCACCGTTTGATCGCTGGGAAGAGTCAAGCGCATCGTCGCCTTCGCCATTTGTTCCGACTCCGGGTTTCGTAATGTCCGCACGCCCGGTAATGATGGGGATAACGTTGCTCCGTCCTCCGTAATCCCTCGCATGCACCGCATTGGATCCAGCTTGGTAGAGCAAATGAGACTTCGGCATGAGGCTCAAATTGATGACCTACCGGGGTAGTCGCAAGTCACGGTTTGACTATCGCCTCAATTCCGATGGCACTTTTACCGCAAAGACAAAGAGGGTTCTCCTCCTCTTCTTAACAGTCCCTGATACACTAAGATGCTACCCCAAGATTCCTATGTTTCCACCGCCGTACTCCCGCCCGCCGACTTACAGTGGCAACCGGCCCCCAAACAAATAGCCGTGGACGAAAGAGTTCGGTATACCGTCGCTTGTCCCCTCTCAAGGTGATGATCCCACAAATATCGCCCGAGTGATGAAAATCGTGGAACAATTAAAGAAATATGGTCACCATCAAATCCCCGGAAGAACGCTGCAACGTACAAAGCAGCCCGGGATTGAAGAGGCCACACGCCACTGGGACCTTAACAATATCCCAACCGATCGGGGATGCCCTTGAAGGACAAACATATGCCCGTTCCCAGACCTCAATATCTCTCATTATCCGGCGGAGTCCAATCACTCGCTACTGCACGAGCCCAGCAGCTAGATCCCCGACTCAGCTCCACTCAAAGTCCTTCCAAAGACCGTCAACCCGAAGTCCCAAATCCGCCACCACCCGTAGAACACATTTGGTGGGATATTTGTGACTGTCCCGATTGCCTTGAAAGGGACTATCAGATTGGATACACGAGGACCGTCCTCCTAAGAAAAAGAAAATTTCCTCCCAAAGAAAATTGAAGGAGAGATTCGAGGCCGGTGATAACAAAGGTGGGAACGCCGGGAGCCATCTCGGGGGATTTGATTATTATGTACTCTACTCCAAATCCGTCTTCCCCAAAGCAAAAAGGGATAAAAGAGCGTAAAAGCTTTGCCAATGACGGAATTGAGACCTTCGGATACCAGAGTGCCGCGTAACAAAAGTCCAACCCCTTCGGGTCGCCCAAGGTTCGCTTTGTCCAGCCTCCCGAGTATACACCGACGAAGAAAACCGACGCTGGGCCTGGGCGCTCCCACTCAATCAACATGTTGATCGGAGATGGCAACCGCCACAAAAGGCATCGCATAACCTGTGGGCTTCTGCAAAGACTCGCCTCGCAAGAAAGAAGGCACGAAGTGACCGGCTTGATGAATCTCCATCCCGAGACAAGGACCAAATCTATGATCCTCACCTATATGGGAGTATGATCACCTTCTCGCGATGAAGATTTGCCAAGAGATGTCTCCCAACACAATGAAGCTTTGTACATCACTATTCGGCTCAACACCATGTCACTCCCTGGGGTATTAGTGGACAATGGATCATCGGTAAATGTCCTTCCTCAAAGCATGATGAGGGCCCTCCGCATAAATGAAAGGCGCGTGATCCCATCTACCCTGACCGTCAAAGCCTACGACGGTTCGTCTCGCCCCATCCTCGGGGACAGTGACTCGGGAACTCCGGTACGAAACCCAAATGGTGCCCGCAAAGTTCCATGTAATGGATATCCTCCGAGTTCACAGCTCTACTAGTGGCGCCTCGTTGCATCACATGAAAGCCATAGCCTCCACTCTCCACCAATGCGTCAAATTCATCAACCTACAGGAGACCTTGAAGTCATAAGGGGTGACAGCTTCCTCATAGGGAACGAAGCCGAAACAATAGCCAAGAACGCCCACGCCAAACACCGGGCTACATCCTTCAAGAGGCAAGTCTCGCCAAAGATCCTTTGGAATCCAAAGAATGCCAACTATGTCGACACACTCAAGCGAGCGGACTCCGAAGAAGTTCGATTCATCAAATTCAATTGCTATTTCCAACACTTGGAGGCGTATTGAAGGAAACGCCGAACACCGCCATGATACAGCACACAAGTCCCCGGTCCTCAATCACGCATTTGCCGCATTCTCGCAAACCCATTCTTCTGGCCTCGCCGGCGAGGAGATTTTCATGATAAAAGTCAAGCAAACACCGACAGACTGGCCGAATCTATGAACGTCGTGTGGGACGTCCTCCTTGCCGAACTACCTACCAAGCCTTTCCGCCGAGTATGGGACATGAGATTTTTCTAGCAGCTCACCGAGACGCAATGCGTCCTTACATCCGGGATTGAGCGGTCGATTGTGACGAAACGGAAGTCCCTGCACTGAGGAAGATCCCTACATCCACATGCTCGCCTTTCGATGCCAAACACAGCTGGTTATGGTTCAGACAAAGAGGTGATAGCAACGACGGAAGCGGGAGCACAGAGACCATGCCTTTCCCGAGTTGTGAAGCCACCAACAGTGATGCCGCTAAAGAATTGGGAAACTCTCTCAGGCCCATCCGCGACCAAGGAGGAAATGATCACCAAGCTTGGATTGGTCCCCGTCCTTTCGTGTCAACCTTTGTAAAGTCCTCCGAGTCTCTCATTGTTGAGTTCGAGTCTCTCGAGTCGTCCGACGGCCTCACGCCCGAAGACTACGAGTCCGTAGCCAACGTTGTATTCCCTTCGTCTTCAATGAAATGATGAACCTTTCGAGTATCCCTTAATTGCCACTTTAACTAATGATGAATTAACTAATAACCTAAAAATTTTTAATAATAATTCACTAGATGAAGAGGCGTACACATTAAATCAACAATATATCAAAGAAATCTTTAAGCAAAGTTGTCCTGGAAGAGGAAAATCGAGCCCAAGCCGCCAAGAGATTTTGACAAGTGTGAATTTGGGAACCGCGGAAGAGCCTAAAGAGACGCAGATTGGCGATTTCTTCAAGGAATCGAAAAGGATGCTCGCAAAGTCCTACAAAATCCTCAATTCAAAGAAAGTCGCCCTCTTCATCAAAGAAAACATCATGTGCCGATACGGGTTGCGGCCGAAATCATTTCGTATAATGGATCCCACTTCAAGGGGAATGTGACAAAGTTGCCGGCGTAATTCCGAATAACCCGTCACAAGTCATCACCCTACAGTGCCCCAAACCAACGGAGCCGTCGAAGCAAAGAAACAAGACTCGAAAATATCATCCGGAAAATGGCCGTCCAAGGCGTAGATTGGCCCGAGAAGTTACACTGCACTCGGGGCTGCGTAACATCGCCGAACGGCAACCGGGGAAACACCTTGCCCTCACATACGGAATGGAAGCCGTACTCCCAATCGAGCCGGAAATACCCTCGCTCCGTATACCGCCGGAAAGCCAAATCAACGAGGTCGAATGGCTCCAGCAGTCGCCATGACGAATTGGCCCTACCGGACGAACGCCGACCGAAGGCCATGGAACACATCCGGCCTACCAAGGAAGAATGGCCAGAGCCTTCGACAAGAAAGTAAAGCATCGGGAGATCCGAGAAGGTGATCTCGTTCTAAAAGAAAAGCCCCCACCCGTATCAACCCTCTCGGCAAATGGGAGCCTCGTATGGGTCGGGCCATATGTAGTCCAAGATCTTCTCCTGAGGAGCCATGCAACTCGCAGACCTCGACGGGAATCCCTTTGTACACCCAAAGGAATGGTGACAAGCCGCGCAGATACTACGCGTAAAAAAAAAACAAAAACAAAAAAAAAAAAAGAGTGCTAAAAGAGTAATACCCAACTAGGTTAGAAACCCGAAAAGGGCGGCCTAGGTAAAAACAGTGGTTGCACCAAAAAAAGCAAAAACAAAAAAAAAAAAACAAAAAAAAAAAAAAGAGTGCTAAAAGAGTAATACCCAACTAGGTTAGAAACCCGAAAAGGGCGGCCTAGGTAAAAACAGGTTGCACCAAAAAAAAACAAAAACAAAAAAAAAAAAAAAGAGTTCACCAACTTGAACTACGAAGACCCGAGCTCCTCAAAATGAGGGGAACGTAGGCAAATGAAACGGTTCGGTCTAAAGCACAAATAAAAGCCATACTTTGGCATCAATACAATTGATCGTACCATGAAAGCGTCTCGAAAACTCTAAAGCAATTCAAATATTCATTACAAGTTAAAAGCTCTTTGATGAGTCTAAGCCCGATTCATTCCTACAACCGGCAACCTCGCTAAAAGAAAACTAAGATACATAATCAAACTAATGTGTCTCGTCATGGCAAGAAAGGGATACTGGAAACCTCGTAGTCACTCCAAGCCACTCGCATCGGCCTCTCCCTTCTTCTTCCCCTCCGAGTCTTTCTCTTCCGAACCGGAAAAATGTCGGTATTCCTCCTACCAAGCTCGTATAGGAACAAAGGGTCTATCAAACCGGCCTCCGTCAGTGGCCTTAGTAGCCCTAGCGTCATCCCTCATCTCCTCGTAACCTAGCCGGTAACATAGGAGCCCTCCTCTCCCGTCTCGACGTAAGCCTCATAATCGGGCCGCGCGTCTCCGCTCCCGTCACGAGGATTGGCCTCGCCTCGGCCCTCCTCCTCTCGTAAACACCGGTCCTCCGCACCCATAATGGCCTCACGCCGTCTCAAAATAGCCACCTCGAGTCTCTCCTAGATGCCCCTCGTACCAATCCAGTGTACCAAGTGGTCGTGAACACCGGCCTCTGACGCTCGAGAATGACCCGAGGAGGAAAGGCATCATACCTCCATGCTCGGGAAAGAAATGGAAACACCGAGGGATCATCCATGGAAACAGGAGCCACCACCCCGGTGGCTACATCATCAAAGCCCTCCAAAGGAACCCGCTTCCAAGCCAAACCGCCTCAGACCAAAGCCGGGATATAGAAAGCCGGACCGAGAAAGCCCCTAAGCATAACCACGGAGACCCATCCCGAAGCACTCTTCGAGTCTCCACCCGCCAATGAGGCACCGACCATCTCGATATCTTCAGCCCGGCGACCCGCCATCCAACGCTCCCACGAGCCCCGATCATCAAAATCTACATCAACACCTCTCCCGGCAAAAGTCCAAGGCCTCGATCATATCGTAGGTTTCCCGAAGAACCCCCAAACGCTCCATCGCCCATGTGGTCAAGAGAAACGGGCCGCCCCCGTGCATGTACCGCCGTCCGGTAGCTAACTGTCGAGAGCATGAAAAGTCTCCCCAAGAATCAAAGGAACGACATCTCGCCTGTGCGACAATGGACGACAACATCCAAGCAGAGATCGATGGCAAATCCCGAAGGAATAGACCATGAACAAAGTGCCGAACATGCAAAGTGCAAAGGCATCCCAATAGGCGTCATCCACCAAGCCTAAGCCCCTAAATCTCGTCTGAAGACCGGAAATATCAAAATGGCTCGGGACCGCGGATCATGCCTCGTGCTTCCTCCGGAAAGATGAAGAAGGTTGCACAACTTGTCAACAAAAGAAGCTCCTCCGACAAAGGAATTGCTATCTCCTCCACCTCCGACCTCCAAGCAAGGCCCGAAATTCTTCCACACGGAACAATCTCGTTGAAGGAAAGGCAAAAGACATGCCTTCTAGTATCCCAAAACGAAGAAGAAGCCCTTAAGAGGTCATAATCCGGAACCAATTCTTTGAGAGACCACTAGCATCGTACCTTGTACCGTTCTTCAAAGAAAGACCTTCTCTCATGCATAATTTCCCGGACCAATCCTTGAACTTGTTGAAAAATGACATTTGGGACTCTTGGGACAATTTTGAGGGAGCTTTTCTAAGGCTTTCCATGGTTTTTCTCTCTTCCTCCCCGAAAATGGCCGTTGGGACCGGAGGTTGAAGAAGATATTTGAATTTGAAATAAAGCAAGACCAGTGTGGAGCCAAAATTAAAGGACAATGTCGATGCCGCCCCTATCCGCGCGGATGGGATTGCTTTCCCAAAAAAAATTTTGCAAATACCCAAGCCGCTACACCAAAAGAGGAATATTCTCGTCCCGTTGCTCGAAACCCGTGCAAAACCTCCCCAAACCACCCATATACCAAACACCCTTGCAAAAAAAACCAAGGCTCATGCAACACCGCATTCATATTGCATTGCATTCATAAAATAAAAATCCTAAATTATTACATTCCAAAAAAAAAAAAGAGAGTGTACATAAAACAAAAACAAACAAACATAAATAAAATCCTAAATTATTACATCCAAAAAAAATGTGCATAATCTCGTACAAATCTAAATCTCAAAAAAAAAAAAAAATCAATCTGAGTCTCCAAAGACCCGATGTCTCCCCGGCCCCTCTTGCGACTCGGGCCCGCCTCGTCAGAGCCCCGAAAGTCTCGGGCTCGTAATCGTCCTCATCTCCGTAAAAGAGGCCTGCCGGGACCAACCGGCACACTCGATAGGGTAAAACCTGCATCCTCAAGAAATCGTATCCGAAGGTGAAGGCGTCCGACTCCCGAACGTACGGAGACGACCCACCATGCCGCCGCACGTGTCCTCGCCCGTGCGGATCCCCAAGAATGACGTGATCCGAAGGCAAGGCCGCGCGGTGATCAATGAGAGGAGAAAGAGGGGTCTCAAGAAGTCTCCGAGGGAATAGGAGAAGCCTCCCGTCTGACAGTGCCGACCGTGGTCTCTCGCCCTAGCCCGAGGTGCCCCGCAAGCAACCATCCTCCGTATGAATCTCTTAGCCCCGATCACTTGCTTCGTCTGCTGTCTCGACGACCACCTCCGAAAACCGCACAAAAGCAAAAGCGTCAAAAAAAAAAAAAAAAAAAGAAGTGATGCTAAAGATGATGAAACAAAAGAAAGAAAAGAAAAGAAAAGGTGAAGCCATACCTTCATACCCTGGACGAGGCCGGAAAGCTCGTGGAAGCCGCTGGGCCGAGGGATCTCGCACCCTCAATCGGACCCCATCCCGAATGTAGGAAAAATCCGTCCGAGGGTACCGCGGATCCCAAGCCCCTCCTCTCCAAAACCCGAGGCATCCTCGCCTCCTCAAGACGAACGTCGCATATGGCTCGATCGCCACGAAGTCCGAGAAGTGCCGGCTCGCGGTAATCGTCCCAGTCACTGACCGATCGCCGGGTGCATCATGTCGCCGGGAGGCTCCACCGTGTCCTCAAAGGCGAGTTCACGCCATGCCGGCGCGTCACCCTCTCTCCTGCATAGTAGACGCCGCAAGTCGCCCTCAAAATCCTCCGCCGCACCGCCCGTATCTCGGCGCCCTTCACCGCGCTTACCCCAAAGCGATCCTGTGGGAAGAATATCATCCCCTCATCCGTCTCGGCCTCCGTCAAAGGAAGGCAATCCGCGTACTGAGAGTCGTACGCCCTCGGAGCCTATCTTCTCCCGGCATGCTTGGACCAAGATCGCATGGCCGGATACGCCCGACGTACGCCTCAGCCGCTTCCACACCGTGACGTGGAAAAACTCCAACGCCCATACCGCGAAAGGTAAAAATCCAATCAATCCAAGGCAAATAAAAGTGCGTGCTCAAAGGAAAGAGGGAAAGCAAAAAGAGAGCTTATACCTCCAGAGCAAACTCGAAGCAAGATAGGAGCTCACAGCTCTTCCGCCGTATCTATCAAGAGCGAAGTACGCACACCCCGGCCTCCCCCAGAAATATCTCCAACCGTCTCCATGTCCTCCAAGGACCTCAAAGAAGGCAAAGACCGCCGTCCCTCAAAGATGACCAAAGAGCGTGCTCGAGAAAGTAAACCACAGTGAAGGCCCCGGCACCGATCGGCGCCTATCCTCTCCTCCCCGCCTCATAACTCGCTATGGTCTCCACGATCTTGCCGTAGACCACGGCATACTCCATCCCCATCCCCTTTTGGGAATAGGGGAAAATCCAAGAAGAGCTCGCAGACGCATCGCCGTAGCCATCTCTCCACTCGATGCCGCGTCCATTAAAGGACGCCCCGTGATCGCAAAGATAGTCGAAGGCGTAATGCCGCCTCGCCCCGTAAGAAGTGGAAGGTGTGGGTCGCGTCCCACCAATGCCGCGCCGTAGCAAACATCAAGCCCTTGCACTTGGGGAACTTGACCACCCCTCAAGCACTCGACAAACTCCTGCAGCCCCGTCTCGACAACAATCCGTCTCTGACTCGGCAAAGCTCCTCGGCCCGCATCCGAAGCCGATCCCACAAGTCAATCACGTACTCCACCGATCCTCGAGTCTTCATCTTGTTCACCAAGCTCCGTCACAAAACGGTTTCCGCCCGTAAAAAAAAGAAGAGAGAAAATGTCAAAAAGATTGCATTTACATTAAAAAAAAAATTCGACAAAGATAACAAAGATACAATGAGCATAGCCCCATTTTTCTCGCATGAAATAAAACAATTTTCGCAAGTCCCAATGCATTCAAAAAAAAAAAGAGGATGCATTCCTACGGAAGTAAAAAACTCCGTCCCATTTTCAAAAAAAAATGCATACATGCATATCATCCATCTTACATGCAACGGGAGGAAAAATCCGTCCCACTTTTCAAAAAAATCCTAAACATACATACATCTCATATTGGCAAAATGCCCATTCTTTCAAACAAAATGCATGCATTGCATCATCATTCATCAATATCAAAATTCAATTTCAAAAAAATCATCATCATCATCAAGAACATGCAATATTCAACTCCAAAAAAAAAATCACAATTCTTCGAAATTTCACATGTAATTTTCAAACTAAAAAAATGTGGCAAAAATGCCAATTCTTTTCCCAAGCAAAATGCACATTTTTGGGACACTCACAAATTCATTGCAACATTGCATATCATCAATATCAATATTCAATATTCAAAAAAATTCAAAAATCATCCAAAAATTTCGAAACAAGAAATCGACAAGAGGATCGAGAGGATTCGAAGTATACCGTTCAAGATGCGGATCCGAAGCCCAATGTTGCCAAGCACGGGTAATGCTCCTCCTCAACCGATTGCGAAAGATTGTAATGCCTCCTCATCCGACGAGCTCCACCGCCTCTCCGCTACCGGGCCACGCCCTTGGCCTTGAAAAGCGCCTTCCCGTGTTCCATTGCTCGAAAATCGAAGAAAATCGGAAGATTTTGAAGCTTTTTGGCCCAACAATGGCGGTTCTCCTCGAGTTTTCTCTTCCTCTCTCGTAATTTCGTAAAAATTGACTGGGAAGAAGAAAGGGCGGCCCTCATTTAAAAACCCCGGAACACGCATCCCTATCCGCGCGGATAGGGATTGCAAGGGTCAAATGACCCTTTTGCCCCTTAAAATTCCAGACTCGCAATTCAGCCCCTAACTTGGCAAAGTTAACCAAAGTTAACCAAAGTCCCCTTTCATCAAGAAAATTACCCCTAAGCAAAGAAACGTAAGACCGAGTGACCCGAGAAAGGTAACGAGATCCCGTATCTTTCATCAAAATTACCCCCAACAAACGTAAGACCGAGTGACCCGAGAAAGATATCGAGATCCCGTATCTTTCATCAAAATTGTCCCCTAGCCAAACGTAAGACCGAGTGACCTGAGAAAGATAACGAGATCCCGTATCTTTCATCAAAATTGTTCCCGGCAGTCAAACGTAAGACCGAGTGCCCCGAGAAAGATAACGAGATCCCGTATCTTTCATCAAAATTACCCCCTAAGCAAAAACGTAAGACCGAGTGCCCCGAGAAAGATAACGAAATCCCGTATCTTTCATCAAAAAAATCTCCCCCGGCAGTCAAACGTAAGACCGAGTGCCCCGAGAAAGATAACGAGATCCCGTATCTTTCATCAAAATTACCCCCATAGCAAGAAACGTAAGACCGAGTGCCCCGAGAAAGATAACGAGATCCCGTATCTTTCATCAAAATCACCCCTGCAGCCAAACGTAAGACCGATTTCCCCGAGAAAGATAACGAGATCCCGTATCTTTCATCAAAATCATTCCCGGCAGTCAAACGTAAGACCGATTTCCCCGAGAAAGATAATGAGATCCCGTATCTTTCATCAAAATCATTCCCGGCAGTAAAACGTAAGACCGAGTGCCCCGAGAAAGATAACGAGATCCCGTATCTTTCATCAAAATCTTCCCCGGCAGTTAAACGTAAGACCGAGTGCCCCGAGAAAGATAACGGAATCCCGTATCTTTCATCAAAATCATTCCCGGCAGTCAAACATAAGACCGAGTGACCCGAGAAAGATAACAGATCCCGTATCTTTCATCAAAATCTTCCCCGGCAGTCAAACGTAAGACCGAGTGCCCTGAGAAAGATAACGAGACCCCGTATCTTTCATCAAAATCATCCCCTAGCCAAACGTAAGACCGAGTGCCCCGAGAAAGATAACGAGATCCCGTATCTTTCATCAAAATCACCCCTATAGCAAACGTAAGACCGAGTGCCCCGAGAAAGATAACGAGATCCCGTATCTTTCATCAAAATCTCCCCTAGCCAAACGTAAGACCGAGTGCCCCGAGAAAGATAACGAGATCCCGTATCTTTCATCAAAATTACCCCCTGCTAGCCAAACGTAAGACCGAGTGCCCCGAGAAAGATAACGAGATCCCGTATCTTTCATCAAAATTACCTCCGGCTAGCCAAACGTAAGACCGATTTCCTGCATAAATACATCTCGATTTTCCTCAAAGAAAGGCTAACGAAATCCCCAAACAAAGTTAACGGAATCCCAAAAGCCAACGAAATCTCGAGTAGTACTCGAACTACGAAAGGGCTTGATTCCCACTAGGGATACGTAGGTAGCCTATCATTAGGTCCAGCCCCTCGACCAAAACGGTCACCCTCTCCTTCGGCAGCAGACAAAGTCCACCGAAAGGCCATTTCAAATCAAGGTCCGAGGCGCCTAAAAAGCCATCATCATTAAGGTCCGAGGCGCCTAAAAAGCCATCATCATCAAGGTCCGAGGCGCCTAAAAAGCCATCATCATTAAGGTCCGAGGCGCCTAAAAAGCCATCATCATCAAGGTCCGAGGCACCTAAAAAGCCATCTTCAAGGTTCGAGGCACCTAAAACGCCATCTTCAAGGATTGAGGCACCTAAGACGCTATCGCTAGAAAGCGATAAATCGCAATCATCCCCAAAGAGACCGAAAATGGTCATTCCTATCCCCAAAGAGCGGATAGCCATCGTACCAAAAATGGTCATCTCTTATCCCCACAGAAGTTCCTTCCCGCAAGAACCGACCGGGTAGAACTCGCTTCACTGTGTTCGAGGCACCTAAAACGCCATCATCTCCGTGGTCAAAGACCCGAACTACGATCGGCTTGATTCCCATTCGGGATACGTAGGTAGCCTATCGCTAGGTTCACCCACCCGATCACTGATCATCTCGCCAAATATGGAGCCTTATTTCTATCGACGACCCCGCTTCCTTCGAGCGCCGTCGCCGAGGGGCTACCGTAAGTGCTCCAATTTGAGCTTGTTAGAATTTTCGTTAGAAAATTAACTAAGTTATAACATTTCTAACAATTCCTAACTATCCTAACATTTCTAACAAAGCGAGGGTAAATGGGCATTGTTATTTAAGGTTAAACCTTAAAAAGAATCTTAAAAAGAAAAACAAATGAAGAAAAACCAAATATAGCAATGCCAGAAACATAATCGGCCGGTCAATTTGAATTTTGAAAAAGATTATTCCTTGTGTCCAAAGCCCCGAAGCAGAATTAATGAACAAAGGCACGCGATCGGATCCATCCGCGCGGACATGTTTGTATTTTCAGAGGGCTATAAATTGAGCCCTCCAATACAAAAATAAGAGGAAGAACACAAATGCAACGAACCTCTCGGCGAAATATAGAGAGAAAAAGGAGAATTCTCAAGAATTGTCACCTTTTTCTCTCCAATCTTTCCCAACTCATACTCATCCACTCACTCTCATATTCAAGCCCTAAACGCTCACACACTCAAGCCAAACACTCAAGAACACAAGGAAGATTGGTAAACCCTCCTCTTCCTAACCCTAAATCTCATCCATGCATGCATCTTCTAACTACAAAATGTAGTTCTTTCATCTCCTTTCTTCTAGATCTAAGAAGATCACCATGGAAGACCATCTCCATGGATGATCTTCTACAAAGATCAACATTATTTTCAAAGCTTTTCTTTCTTACTTGCAAAAATGCACTTTCAAAACCCTAAAAACCATTTTCAAGCACTCAAATCTTGATTTCAAAGGGTAAAATCCCCTCCCCAAGCAAATGAAATGCTTAGTCCTAATGTACCCTTAAGGATGGTTTGGTATAGTTGATTCACCACTAAAATGTCTAGTGATCACTAACCAAAACCTAGGGAAATGGGGACAAGCATGGATGCAAAACCCCCTTAAAATCATATTTTCTTTCTTGAGAAGTTGCTGTCCAGTAGCAAATTTCTCAGACCTCAGTCCATGGTCTTAATTTTTGGACACAGATGAACTTGAATTTGGTGTTGACTACAAAACACTTTTTGTAGCCAACATCCAGAGCTTTCCAGACATATTTTTACCTTATTTTTTGGGTGAGTAAAACTCCTCTTTTCAATTTTTCTTTCAGAGGCTAGTTCATCAGCTTCTGGGAATCCAGATCTCATATCTGAGGTTTCCAGAAGGTTTTGACCCTCAAATCTTCTCCAAAATGGAAATTTCTTTTCACACAAAGTTTATTCAAGGAGTCTAGAGAAACTTTCATTCTCTGAGTTCATCCAGATTATGAAGTTTTAGGACCCTTGAATCCATTTCAAAATCAGGTGTCTGCTGCCATTTTCTTCTGGCAGAAGTGACTTCTCAACTTCAAAAGGTTTTTTGAGTACCAAATCTCAAACCAAAAATTCTCCAAAAAATCATGGGATCAGTTTAAAGTCTTAAAAAGACATCCCAATTTTTACTTTTTCCAGTTACAACTTATTTTGGCCAAAACACACACACACACACACACACAAATGATTTTCAGCTTGGAAGACTCGTTTTTACGAGGCGCGTCGGGTGCACACTAACGTCCTTCCCGACGCGTAACATGACCTCCGAACCTAAATCTCTGATCTTGGGCTTTTTTCAAAGTTTTGGCCCTTCAAAATTAAATGGCGTGGCGACTCCGTTTTTCCGGGTTTTATTTGGTTTTTCAAAGAAACGCAAGAAAGCCGAATTTTTTCCCATATCGTCACAGGGTAAGGTGCACGAGGACGGGGAGATGTCCCTTCTCGACTAAAACTCTATGGGTGGACGGGTGGGAAGTCCCGGGTGACCATATAGGGTCGATGGCCGGACCTTGTGACAGAGATTCCTGCAGCCGTATCCTCGGCGGGAATCAAGCCTCGGCCGTAGTTCGCAGGTCGCGAGATTCGTGGCGTGAGCGGGTGCCTCCGGGGCAGCGTGGTGACCGCTAAGGTCGTTGGTAAGTGACGGGTGTGGTGTCCTAAGATGTGGTGACCGCCGAGGTCAATTGTGAGTGACGTGGTGGTGTCCTCGGGATGGAAACTTACATTGCACATTTTCCTAATTCGGGTGGTTTAAGGCCTTTCGGGCCGAAGATAGTGCGATTTGGGAGGCTTAGTACGGTCTTTCGACCGAGTGATTTAAAGCCTTCCGGCTGGAGATAGTAATGCGGAGGTTTATACGGTCTCTCCTGGACCGTGAAAGTGGTTTAAAGCCTTCCGGGCTGGAGGTAGTATGGAAGACTTTAAATCGTCTTCTCTCCGGCGTAGTTTGCCATGCGTGAGACTTGAATCGTCTTCCGACCGCTTGCCATGCGCAGGACTTGAAATATCTTCGCGGTCAGCTGTCAGGTCATGTATGAAGACTTGAGTCATCTTCTCGATCATGTTGTGCCATGTATGGAAGACTCTGAGTCGTCTTCCTGACCGCGGTTTGTGTCATGTATGAAGCACTCTCGAGTCGTCTTCCCTGACCGGCGGCTACGCGTGAGGACTTGAATTGTCTTCCGGTTGTGGGTGTGTCATGTATGAAGACTCGAGTCGCTCTCCTCCACTGCGATTTGCCAGCTGCGCCATGAGGACTTGAATCATCTTCCGTCACGGGCGTGTCATGTATGAAGACTTGGAGTCATCTTCCGATCAAGGGTTTGTGGAGGCATGGCCAGCTTTCTGAGCTTTGATTACAGAGGTGTAGATGCCTCGTGCTTTATCTCATTGGGAGAAAGTCGGACTCTACGATGGCCGCCGTGTTCTTCCTCGTCTGGGATCATCGTGGCTCTCAGAGAGGGCCTTTTTCCCTGCTGAGAGGGTGACGTCGGGCTTTTGTTTTTGATGGCCGGTGCTCGCGTTGCTCGTTGAGTGTTTCTGGAGGCATTTTCAGCTCTTTGAGATTTGGTGCTGGGAGGTGTTTGACTCTTCGCGCTTGTTTTGCCAAGTTAAGCTGGGCGAGGTCCGGGCTTGCAACTGACGGCCTGCAGGGCTGAATCTGCCAAGCTGAGGAGAGCGAAGTTCGGGCTTACATTGACGGCGGCGGCGGGGATATGTAGTCTTGTACGACTTCCTTTTCGACTTGTCGGGAAGGAGCTCTAAGCATTTTGGATGGCCGCCGGTGCCATTGCGTTGTCGCGAGCGCGGCTAAGGGTCCGGGCTTACATTGACGGCCGGTTGTTGAATTGCCGCTAGAGTAGGCGAAGTCCGGGCTTACATTGACGGCCGGTTGTTGGAATTGCCGAGAGTAGGTGAAGTCCGGGCTACACCGATGCCCGGTTGTTGGAATTGACGCGTAGGCAGCGGTCCAAAGCTGCTATCGACGGGCCGCCTCTGTTGTTGAATTGCCGTTGAGTAGGCGAAGTCCTGGCTTACATCGACGCCTTCTGCCTGTTGAATTGCCGTTGAGTAGGCGAAGTCCGGGCTTATACTCGACGGCCGGTTGTTGAATTTCCGCTGAGTAGGCAAAGTCCGGGGGCTTACATTTCCGGGCGGCTGTTGAATCTTCGCCGCTGCCAGCAGCGAAGTCCGGCCAGCAGCACTGACGGGGCCTGGTTGTTGAACCCGCTGCTGAGTAGGCGGGGTCCGGGCTTACATTGACGGGCCGCGTTGTTGAATTGCCGTTGAGTAGGCGAGGTCCGGCTACACTGACGGCCTGTTGTTGAATTGCCGCTGAGCAGGCGAGGTCAGGCCCACATTGGATCACTGATTATTGAATCTGTCGCTGGTGGTGCCAAGTCCTGCTTAAGCATTGGACGGCCGGTTGTTGAATTGCCGTTGAGTAGGCGAAGTCCAGGCTTACATTGATTCGGCCGGCTTGCTTAATTGTGGCACGTGGGATGCTCTGTGATATTTCGTGGATGGCAAAGCCGAGCCCTGTGAGGTCAAGGCTCACGCTTTCCGGCTCGGGCGCGATCGTGGAGAATCTGGGCCGGGAGTTTACACGAGGAAGAACAAGAGCGTCTTCCTTGGCCTTCTGAGCACAGTATTCGTGGGATACCACCCACACCTTCTATCTCGAGCCGGGAGAGGCGATGCAGTGACGCCACGGACTTTGGCCGCTATCACCGGGATTTCCTCTAAAGGAGGGCCGTTGCGGTGGCGAGATATATTGATCAGTGGCATGCACACGACTGAGCTGGGCTTTGAGCCTGTTCCTCGCAGGGCTCTTGGCATGTTGTATAGTGATGTTGAGATGAGGATCACGGCGCGTGCATAGGGCCTATGTCCGGGTACCCCGCTTTTGTGTGCGAGGTGAAGCGTGAGCGGCGCAATGCGCGCTCTTTCCCCAAAGCGGTTTGCGGCTTTCCGAGACCTGCTCTCGAACCACTCGACTACTGCTCCTCTTTGCTCATTTCGGGAGAGCTTGATTGATTTGGGAGAGAGTTTGTGACATAGCTTTGGGGCGAGGCGGGCTTGGCCGAGCTCTACTTCTCTTTTTTGAACCGGTTTGACAAAGCTGCATTTGCTGGGCCTTCTCGCTTGTTTCTTGCTGACTTTGCTTTGGAGGTATGAGTTGATTGTCGTTCTTGATTTAGCAACTTGTCGTTTCTCCATTTTCTTTTGCACCGAGCCTTTTTCTCGTTTTGTCATTGTGTGTGGTTCTATGAGGATCTTTCGCTTCCGTGAGATAGAGATACACTGGGGCGCAGCTAGCGTATCCCGCTATGTTAGGACTCAGGCACGCCCTGGCCACTGAGGGAGGAGGAGGACCAAATAGCAGGGGAAGCTCACCATCGCCTAAGGGGACGTGCGGCAGGAGCATTTCGAGAGAGATAGCCCGGAGAGGTTTGTTTTGCCAGATCCTCGGGTCTGGAGCATGGAGACGATGATGACATTTCGAGGGGCTCCCTGGTGATCTGCGGTGGCAAATGCGAATAAGAGGCCGCCGTGGGCCCGGGACTGCACGCGTCATGTACCCGGGGAGGTTTTGGGCTCTTACGGGCAAAGCATGGCCCGGGTATAAGCTTCCCTTGTCTCAGGGACCCTCCTTGGGATGCTTGATTCTCGGATAATGGATGTGTTGGATTTTGAGAGGTATATGGGCGGCGTGAGTGCCATGGAGTTTGTTTTGTTTGTTGAGAGTGGAGTATGGGTCCTTCGGCAGGAGTGAAGCTGAGGGACGCCACAGCTGTGTGGCGAGCAGGAGAGGGAGGGCTGGTCCGCGGTCCTCCTGCAGGTTCCGGTGCCTCGGGCCGGATTTTACGTATGTTCGTGGGGATTCCTCGAGGAGGAGGGTGTCCACCACTGCCCTCCGAGCGTGCCCCCGCCGCCTACCGCGCGGATCCCGATAGAATTCCGCTGAAGGTGTGGCTGTACTCTTTCCATCTTGGCATCTTTTCTTGTATTTTTCTCTTTTTGTTGTACTGAGTATGACCGTATTACGAGCGTTTTTTGGCCGCTGTTTGTGTCCCGGGAGGGCTTTTGACATGCCGACCCCGTCGTTATGTGGCGAGCGTGCACCCTTTCGCGAAGAAGATGGCGTCGAAGATGTCTTGCCGGCTCTTCGCTGACGGTGCGCCAACAGACACGCCAATGCCTTTCTGAGTACTCGTAGGATGTTCCTCCACCGAGAGCCGAGCCTGAGCCACAAAGCCAGAGTGGACCTTCGCTGGGCGCAAAGATAGCATGATGGATGCTCGGGACGCCTTCTGAGGAGGCTTCGGGTCCTTTTTCTGTCGGATTTGATCCTTCTCGATTACTTTGAGTACCATCTCCTCCTGGTGAGGAGGCTCTCGTGCACTCCGATGACGAGGGATGTGACGGCGAGTCTCACCGGGATGCCCGACTTTCTCTCTTGATGATCTTAGGTGAGGAGAAAGATGATGTCGAAGATTCGGGATTAGGGTTCATTTGCTTTCCTCTTTCCATATCTTCTTTTTTTTCTTTTTTTTTTTGTTTAAAGCTAACATACATTTATGGGTAACTGTAATAAAACACTTCAGATTTGCAATGGCAAAAGTATTTCATATTTTAAGATGTAATGTCGTTTTTGTGATTCCTGGGAATTGTCCTAGGAATGGTTGCTATTATTATTATTTTTATTATTTTGTGCATGCCACGTAGGAGCCTGAGAGTGTGTTTGTGGGTAGTGTATGTTTGGTTCCGGAAATGGCTTTGGCCAAATATTTGCGCTTTGCTGAGCTACAAAGTCCCGCCGGTCTGAGAACAGCCAATGGTTGTTGTACTGCTTTAAGCCGAGAAAGTGGGGCCAAGATGCAATAAGGTCCATACGGACAGACCTAGGTTGCAAAAGAGGTCCGTACGGACCAATCTTGCTTTTTGGGAAGGAAATAAATGCTTTCCAAAGTTGTCCTGGTCTTTCCCCCATTTCCCCATTTGCACCATTTCTCGAGCTTTCTTCCTCATTTTCTCTAGAAACCTCCATTTTTGCCAAAGCTATATGGATTCTTTCGTATGTTCCTAGAATTTTGCCGAGGCTTTCGCAGAAAGGCAAGCAGGCACTTCCTTGAGAAGCTCAAAACGTGATGCGACGCCGTATGAGTGCATCGTAGACTCCGACTCTTCGAGGTAAGGTTTCGCCTTTGCCTCGAGCCTGGGTCTTTTAAGGAGCTGGGTTCCCCGATTGGGAGTTATTGCCATGGCTGCCGTGAAGTTCTGGGATGTTAGGAGGCATGTGTATTGCTTCTCCTACAATGAAATGGTCCCACCTTTGAGGATTTTAGAGCTTTGATTGGAGGATCGGAGGTGGAGGCCATCTCGCTTCCTTTCTGGATTGGTGGTGTCCGCCGCGCAAGCGTGAAGCTTGCGCAGCTTTCTTCGTACTTCGTTGGAAGAAGTGCGTGCATGATCCTTGGATTCGGGTCATATTGACATTTCGAGCCGTCGGAGCGGTTCATGGTGTCGGGATGATGTAGAGTGGGATGTCTTCTTTGGGACGCATTTGCTCTTGTGCGTGGCTATGGCGACGCTTTTCATGGTCGCCTCCCTTTGGCATTCTCACAGTGGATGCATGCGTTTTGTTAGATGTGATTGGGCACTCGCAGAGCCGGGAGAGGATATTGGGTCTCCGTTGGTGCCGGGGAGACTCTCTTCATGGTATCTGATCGCCCGGCCAAGCATCGGGATCGTTTCATGAGAGGGTGAAGCTCTCCGCTTGCTCACCTCAGGGGCCGCGAGAGAGACTTCAGCCACGCCCCGAGGCTCCGACGTCGTTTAGCCCGTGGTCATTCGCTTCGCGAATTCTCAGGCCGGATATTGATCGCTCCGCCCGCCTGCAGAGATGGATTGGCACTGGCTCGTACGCACGATCCCCTTCGTGGGTTCCTACACTGGGGGCTTCGAGGACTAGGAGGGTCTTTCAGAAGGGTCCTATGTCGCGTCAGAGTTCCGTGTTTGTCTTGGTCGTCTCTTCTATATTCCGTCGCTTGTTTCCTCGGCCAGCTTTGGGATGAAGCAGGTGAGCCTTCTTTGTTGGGCCGGGATGACCTTGCTACTACGGAGATAGCTCCTCTTCGTATGGCAGCTCTGTGTGCTTTCTTTGTATTTTCTCGAGGGTATGGAAGTGATTTCTCGCTTCCTCTTTCCTCCCGCGGGTGCTCTCAGACGTCGCCTGAGAGTGTCAGACCGGGCAACCCGCACTCCGGCCCGGCATGAGCGATAAAAGCGTGTTGGCTGCGCTCCCAAGCGGCTTTGAGAAGAGCGTGCGTGTAACGATTCTGGGACCCGCTTGCCGTAGTAGCCTATTGCCTTAGAGTGCCGAAGCTCGGTCCGACCCTCGTGGATGTTACGGGAGACACTTTATTTGACTACGAGACCCGAGTTGACCGACCGACTGTGGGAGAGGTCCTCTTTACTGCACTCGCAGGGAGTGAGATCCGAGCCGAAGACGGCGAATGAAGCCCCCGAGAGCCGCTGGATTGGTTTCCGACTCTACGGGGAGGACCCCCGATCTCTGGACCGAGAGACGCAGAGTTGGTTCAAGGCTGAGCGAAAGAAGACTACGCCGTGGGACGAGGGAAGAAAGGGAAGAATGGCGAGGGGACAAGCGCAGATGGGCGCGGAATGACCTCCTAGTGCATCCGTTCATTGCATTGTAACACACATTATTTGCTAAATGTATTAAGTCAGTCTTTCTTTAGCATGTTGTGAACTTGAGAGTAGGACCGTGCTTGAACTCATCAAGAAATGTTGTAAACCGTTAGTGATTTGTGATTTACTTTTTAAAGCTTTGCTCGAGACGCAAGATCTCTTGTTTGCCTCGGTTGCTGGTCTTTCTTGTAGCACCTCTTGCTCTCGTCCATCTTTTTGAACTTTTCTCAGTTGCATTTGCAAGGACCGAAGCTAGCCTGGGCCATGACGGCAATCCCCTTTGCTTAGGCTTACAGGCTTGGCCGAGAGGTTGAATGACTTCCCTGACAAGTCATCATTTGATGGTCATTTCCATAGCTTCCTTTGCCTCTTGTTTGCTTTCTCTGCCTGACTCGACTCAATTTCGCAGCCTTCGTTTGAGCTTTTCAGTTTTTTTTTTTTGTGAGCCTCTTGCTTCGAGCTCTCTTTTTTTTTTTTTTTTTTTTCAAGGGCGGTGAGGGCTGGAAGACAAGCCCTGGCTCGTGAAGCAGACACGGGTGGCCGCCGCTGCTCGACGCTGAGTGACCCTCCGATGTCCTTTTCGATGTTGGGCCGCCATCGTTTGACTCGGTCAAGGCGTGACGTTGGGGCGTGCAATTCTTGAAAAAAAAAAAGTGCATAGCTTGGATTTGGAGGTTTTGATTGACATTCAAACTTTTGACTTTTTTGTGTATTTCTTAGACCGGACCAATTAAGGTCAGCTCACTGTCTCCTGACCAGAGGGCTCAGGTTCCGCGTAGTTCGACACTACTAATGGAGCGCCACGGAGCCGCAGATGCACAGCTTGTCTTTCTTCTTCAGCGAAGTATCTCAAGGAGTTTGCTTCCCGCTTGACTCGGATTCAAGAAGGGATTACCTGTCTAGGGTCCGTCGCCTTCATGGAACCTCCGGGAGAAGATCTCAACTCACTGGAAAGCATGGCCGATCCACTGCTGTGGTTCCCATTTTCCTGGCCAATGGGTTGGTTCGAGCTGGGAGGCTTTTCGAAAGTACAAGGTCGCCTTCCCTCGATGTCTCGTGTGACTTGACTTTCTTTTTCGAAAAGTTTCCTCTAGCCGATCCCCGCTGATAGGCTCGGACGTGTTCCATGGCCTTTAGTCGTCAGCTCGTCTAGCAGAGCCAATTCGTCATGTCGCGGCTTCGGAGCCATTCGGACCAAGTTGATCGCCATTTTCCAAAGCAGAAGACTCCTGGGAGTGAGGGAATTTCAATTCAATGGGAAGGACTCGCTCCATCCCGTATGTCGTGTGGCGAATGGTGCTTTCTCCCATGGCCGTTTCCGACGATGTCTCTAGAGCCCCAAAGTGCAAGGCAGGCAGGCCTTCTCGGGCCAATCTCGTCCTCAGGTGGTCATTTTTCGGATGATCCGTTCGAGGGTTTTGTTTGCCGCCTTCCACGGCGCCTGCTTTGTTCAGGGCCGGTAGGGGAGAAGATTTCAGAGGCTGGGTGGATCTTGAATTCAGCCGCTAGCCTCTGTCGAATTCCCTTCGAAGTGTGTGAAGTCCGTCTGTCTCGATATGACCTGGCCTGAATGCCGTATAGGCAGGATGATGTTTTCCTTGAGGAAATGCGCGACCTTCGGGAGGTGAGTACCTCAGGACTTGGCTTCGACCCATTCATGGGTGAAGTAGTCAATGGCTACTTTCAAGACGAACTCCCGCACCGCTGCCGTCCTCAAGTGAGCGATTTTCCCGATGACGTCAATTCCCCAAGTGGCAAAATGGCCGAGTGCGTAGTCATGCAAAGAGAGATCACGGGGAGGTAGATGTGATTTGAGGTTTCTGAGAACCTGTTGACACTTGTCGCAGCTCTTCGGACAAAGCTGGATGCAATCTCGCCTTCCATGGAGATCCGTAAGAGCTCCATCCCGAGAATGATTTGCATCAGTGGCTCGGGCGTTTCCATGCTGGGACCGCAAGCCCCATTTGGTGGACTTCATTCATGAGCTTGCTTCTTGCCTCTCTTCCCTGGCCGATGCGGCCGTAGGAGTGGTCCGTGGAGAAGCGTTTCTTGTATAGCATGTCCCCGAAGGATGACGAAGTGAGAGGCGAGGCATTTTAGTGGCCATGATGTTTCTTCGTTCGAATCCCTCCCGCGTAAGGGCCTCTCCTTGTTCATGAAGGTAGTTTCCCGTTCGTCTCCCAGGCTGGGCTGGAAATGGCGCTCGGACTTGCGTCCCTTTTCGCTCTTTCAATAATCTTGCAAATCGTTGTGATTAAACCTTCTCGGCAGCCGGCCCGGTTTTTCTGCGCTCGACAACATGCTTAAATGTTTGTTTCTTGACGCATTTATTCAATTTAATGTGTTTCGCTTTTTGTAGAGATGAATTGTTATTAACCTGCTTTGATTAGTTAACTCATCATTTGTTAAAGATGCAATGAAATGATTTTTTTAGAAAGGTCGACCTTTGTATTGAAAGCGTGAAGACCGTACGTTATTGATCGAATAAAGACTCACAATCGCTGGGCTTAAAGCCGTCAAAAGACTCAAAAGATGTGGGAATTCACCGTACAACAAGACTCGAAGCTAGACTATAGGCGACGAGTGATTGGACCAAGCTTCATTACTCTCGGACTGGCCGTAGCTCTAGAGTGGAGCGGTGGCCGGGTTCAAATGGCCAATCTTCCTTGGTACGAGTCCCGGAAATAGCTTCTGCACGCGGTTCGATTTCAAACCGCGCATCGCGGAGGTTTTTGGTCGCTCCCCGATGATGTCCCTCCATTAAGTGCCGCTACTACCCCTGGAGGTCTTTGATGATAGAAGTCGCTGAGGGCTACTTCTAAGAGGGTGAAGCATTCGTCGATTCGGAGTTGATTCTTTGCCGATGTTGATCACTTTCATAGAATCCGCCCTTTATCTCGGGATCTTTGTTTGGACGACATTACTTACAATGTCCGATTCGAGGGGGCATGCTATATCTCCTTTCCCGATTAGGCCTTGGAGGAGGTTGGCGCCGACTGGCTCATCTAGGTCGCCTGACACCGGAATGTTGACAATTGAACTATGGCCGTGTGATGGCCTGTCCCCGTAAGATCCGAGAGCTGTCACTGTAGGTCAGCTCTCAGACCTGGGGATCGGTGACAGCCGCCCAAGCAGGTTTTCGGCGAAGTAAGGGTCTACTCCTCGATCAATCTCCATCGTATGGCATCCATCTCTTGATCCTCCCTCAAGCATTCTTCGCGCCGCATATATCGTAGTTGTCATCCTGACCTACGAGCTCACGATTTCCGGCTCGCCACGCTTTTGAGCGTGGATGTAAGGATCCACTTCGTAGCTGATACGGGGGCAGGAGACTCATCCGGAGAAGAGTATTCAGTCATGCCTGGACCTTCTTTCTCTGGTCGTAGCTTGGTCTTCGCCAAGCACTTGCCATCAGACCGCTTCCGCGGGACACTCTCCAATCACTCCATTACTGGGCATTGACTTTAATTTCACGCATTGACGTGAAGAGTTAGCATTTATACCGCTTTCATCTCGATTTATCCAAGGTCGTCCCAAGAAAGGAGAAGGTTGGTTTGATTTCCACGACTTGGAACTCTACCGACCTGGGCCAGTGGATCGAATTGATCCTCGGGATTGATGACTCCTACGACTGGGTCGTGGCAGTGGAATCATAAATCGCATTACTCCGAGGTGAAAGCGGTATCGTGGAGTCGCCGATACCTGAAGGTCAAGCTTCAAAGTGTGCTCAAAGCGATGATGTTGATCATGGAGCCGCGATCAATCAAGACGTTCTAAGGAAGAACATCTCTATTTTTATGAGGATGAGAGGGGCTTCACACAGGCCGATTCTCACGTCGCGCAAGTCATCGGCTCGCTAAAACTAAACCGCTTCCCGTGCAAACCGTTTCGACCCGCCTCCCTCGGGGAGCTGCTCTGATCCATCCATTCAGATGCCTTGCCGGGGCATTGCACGTAGGGGAGAGTCAGCTGTTCCCTGGGGCTGTTCTTGTTCGACTTCTTGGTCCACGAGACCTCCACTTCCGGTTTCACGCTCCTAAATATAATGGGATGATGCCGACGGTTTCGAAATTGCGTGGCCCGCTTCTCGCTTGGAGTTTCGCTGTGCTGGGCGCCGGAAGCGACCTCCCGCTGCCCGGAAATGGATTGGCGATGGTATTGGGAGCCACGAGGGCGTTCCAATTTTCCCTCCTCACCGAGCCCTGGACCACTGCCCGCCAGCACGAAGCAATTGTTTGCAGCGGTCGGGGTAGTTGTGGAAGGGCGCAGTATTGCTCATATCCATGTTAGGTCTGGGAGTCTCTCTGCTGGAAATTCTCAGGAGGCTTGAGAAGATTTCGTTTTCACCAAAGCTTCAAATACTTATCTAAAAGGGGCATTTCGAGGTCAGTTTCAAATGTCGGAACCGTGGGAAGCGAGGGGGATTGTTTTTCTGGGGCCGCTTGATCGCGCTTTACTGGAGCTCTGCTCGAATGTAGCAGATCGTTCTACCGCTTCTTTTTCCTTTGTTCTGTAAGGAGTTGAAGTTGTCGTGTGCTTGTCCGATAGCTGTGAAGACGAGGCAGGG